>BGPR01007722.1:9514-69090 GCA_013235015.1 Araneus ventricosus
AACATTAATTAGTTTTGATAAGGAGATTCACGAATGTTACTGATTTTTGCTGTTTCCGATGCATTTTTTCAATCATTCTTTAAAGATGTTTTCAAAAAATATTTCGGTCGGTATAATGGAAGTCCCAAATAAGCAAAACAGAAAACTCGTCCATACGACGGAGTAAACGTAAAACTCGCCATAGTCTGAAAGAATACGAGAAAGTCGGGAGTTTGCGTTTGTTTCCCCCCTAAAGTACTTCGAATAAGGATACTTTAATTCTAATCACCCTTTATATGAAGATTTTAGAATCAAGACAGGAAAATAGAAACTATCAGAATGTTATTTACTGAAACTGTATGTCAGATAAAAAAAGCTTTTATACTTTTGAAGAAATTTCCAGTATAATATAGATATTTTTACTACTAAATGCGTCTATATACAATCATATTTAAAATTACGTTTAATTACTTTTAGTGTAACAGTTACAATTAATAAAATTTTACAAAAATTATTAAAATTTTGAATTAATTAAAAATTAATTAAAATCCTTTATATTATACAGAATGGCGCATATGCAGCAAATTCTAATAAATACAGATGCAAACAATAGAAAATTAAAAAAAACATTAAAAAAGAAAAACCAGAAAAAATATATGCAAGAAGAAGAAGAAGTAATCAATAATGATAACAATACACCTTTTTGCGCGCCTAACGCAGCAGCATCCAGTGATTGATTGCATCAACTACATTTTACTACAATTAACCAACCAATCACTAAAGAATTAAACAACAAAAATTCCCCAATAATAAAATAGTTAAAACACATAAAAGAAAAAATTAGAAAATAAAAGAAAATACAATCAAAATGGAAAAACTGGAAGAGAACTCAAATGGCGAAATTTCTCAAAGAGCCACCCGCCATAGAAAAAAAATGTTGGAGTCTCCTCCAACATTTCTTTTCCACCTTTGTTCTCGTTCCATTGGTCGAATTTTTCTTCATAGGTGGAGCTAGGTGTGCTAGCCTCCAATATTTTTTTTCAACCTTTGTTCTCGTTTTAGTTGGTGTCATTTTCTTGCTTCTATCTCGGCTGAGGGTGAATTTTTTTTTTTACATTCTCAAGTATCTACTGGATTTGTTCTAAAGGTTTTTATTACGCTTGTTTCTTTTTTTTCAAAAGGATTATTTCTTATATTTCAATTAATGGACAAATTCAGAACCACAGGGGGGGTATATTCTTGACTTGGTAAGTCTTACCCTCGACAGAAAATTTGTCCATATTAGAACTCCTATGGCGGGTGGCTCTTTGAAAAATTCGCCATTTGAGTTCTCTTCCAGTTTTTCCATTTTGATTCTATTTTCTTTCATTTTCTAATTTTTTTCTTTTATGTGTTTTAACTATTTTATTATTGGGGAATTTTTGTTGCTTAATTCTTTAGTGATTGGTTGGTTAATTGTAGTAAAATGTAGTTGATGCAATCAATCACTGGATGCTGCTGCTTTGGGAGCGCAAAAAGGTGTATTGTTATCATTATTGATTACTTCTTCTGTTTCTTACATATATATTTTTCTAGTTTTTCTTTTTTAATGTTTTTTTAATTTTCTATTGTTACTTTTAGTGTAAAGCATTTTAAAGTTAATCTAGGCTCAAGCTGAGCGAGTACTTAAAATGTTGCTGAACTTTACTAGATTGTGTAGATCAAGCAAGTCAAACTCACGGTCTAATACAAGTTCATGTGTTTGTAGTCTAACCAAAATAACACTATGTAGTAAAATTCTAAAACAGTCTATTTAATTTTGAAGAAAAATTTCAATAAATATTGATTTTGAAAGAAGGTATAAATTTTTTAAATCTTTAGCCTTAACAATATTCTCGGTGAATCATGAAATGTATTGTACCATGCGATCCTTTTATAAAGACAGAATTCAGCAGAGATTTTGAGTTTGAATTTTGCAATTATTTTTCAACCAGGTTAGAAAGTTTTCGAAAATTATTATGCAGAGTTTTTTTTAGTGTTTGAAAATACTTAAGAGTAAAATCAAAGTAAGTCTCCTCTAAGAGGTCTAGATTTACTGACATTAATCCTGGAAGAGATTTGAGAGTAATAAATGAGAGAATAAGACTTTACATGAAACTGAACACATGGTGTCAGAAAAAAGATGTAGTAGGTCAGAAAAAAATATTAATTTAATTGCTCTTCCTTTAGTACCTTTTTGGTAATAAACCAGCATTGCTTGAAAACATTTATTGTTTTTTCTGTATCCATTGTTTATATGGCTATCTTTAAGTTCCCAGTTTGACTCACTTGATGTAGAGTTAGACGGTGGCAATTTTAATCAGAAAATTAGCTAAATGTGCTCAAGAAAGAATGTACATCAAAGACATCCTTTAGATAGAAAAATTGCATTTTAAATATAGTTTTTTGTTTTGTGATAAACATTTTATTGTTTTGTGATAAATATTCTGTTGTTTTGTGATAAATATTTTGTGCCAAAGGAATTAAGAAGAGTTTTTTTCTTATTTTAATACCTTTTAATGTCATTAAAATTACAATTTTTTTGATATGTTAAAATCGGATAGCACCGTATAAAAATAAAACCATCATCTTATAATGATTTATTTATTTATAATCTGTAATGTTTTCATAAATTTAGCTGAAAAGAAATCATGACAGAACACAAAAACAAAGCAGAAATTCAATAATAAAAATGTCAATCTTATTTTTCATGCTTTTAGAATCTCCAAAATTATTCCAACGTTATTATTATGAGAATAAAATAATCATGACAATAATAAAACAGAAGTTCCGAGCTAAAAGTTTTATATTTCTTATCATATATTTATCTTTATATCTACAGTAAAACATATGGCAAATATAGTAAGGCGTAAGAGCAACTAAACTTAGCTCACTTCTTCCAAAATATTAATTTTTGGATTTTTATTTCTTTATATAAAATAGGCTTATTAAACTCTGACTCAATTTGAATTTTTTTCTAACTTCTTTATAACAGAAGTTACGAGCATTTATTTATTCAAAAGTTATTACCATTCTTTAATGAATCTAACTTCTAAATGTGCTAGCCTAAATTTGAGATTTTTGTTTTCTTTCGGGTATTATAAATAAGATATCGTCAAAAGTTTAAATTTTATTTCCTTTGCGGAAATTTTCTGAGCATTCTTATAAAATGCATAAATGAAACAGACTGGACTTTTATCATAGTTATATAACTGCTTTTAAAGAAAATATTAGCGTAAAAATATGGATTTGTGAATAATTTTTAACTGATATTAAAAAAAATTGATTTTCATAACCATGAAAAGACTTAAAATATCACAAAAATTTCGAGGATAGCCTGGTTTCTAGATAAGGTTTTAGAGTTCAAATTGCAACTTGGTAGTATTAAGGTAGGTAATAGTTTCTCATATTTTGCGTTTGAAGCAAGCATATTATTGTTACAACTTTTTCAAAATTCTACGAAATTTAAAAAGTTACCTAATGTGACCCTTCTTTTTATTGAAATGTTTTAATGTTTAAGAGGCAGTTTATTACAAAAAATATCAAAACAATTATACAGGGTGTCAGGAAAGATCTTTATTATTCTAAACATCAATGAAAAATATGAAAATGTGAAATGAAAAATGAAATGCAATTTGCAGCAAAAGAATGAAGAAACCTAATAGTTTTTTTTACTGTACATTCAGTGTATCTCCGCTTGATCTCTTTTTATCAGCACGAAGAACAGGGTTGCCATATTGGACTTTTTAAGGCCAAATTATGGAAATTTGGTCTTTTTTCAAAGCCATTGGTCTTGGGAATTTTCATTTGGCCTTAATTTCATTTTTGGCCTTTTTTGGCTTTCTTTTTGTTAATGACTAAAGAACAATTTTTAATTGCTTATTTTATTGTTTTTTAATAAATTTTAAATATTACACATTTCAAATGATATATAATGAGCTGTCAAACGAAATGGCTTCTGAATAGAACAAGGATGTTTGAAATTTCTTTCACTTAAATTTTAGTTTAATAATAGAGCATTGAACATATGCCTATCAAATGGGATTCGTTTTCATGACGGATAGCCTTTTTCTAATAACAAATGACGTTTACAGTCAATTTGTCAAATTTGGCCTTATTTTGAAGAAGGTTTGGCCTTATTTTGCTATTTTGATCTGGCAACCCTGACGAAGAATATCCCGTCTGCATTCGATTTCGCGCCAAGTGTTTTTTTAACGTTTCCTGTGTCTTTAAACTTCCACATCCATGCACAAATTGAAGGAACATCTGATGATCTTTTATGGTACAGGCACAGTAAAAGGTGAAACTTTCTTTGCACGGTTTCCGACGTTTCGGTTTCCGCTAACCACAACACACACTGAATTCTCTAGTGGGCGGTCACCATTTTCGTGTCTTATAACAGTTGCCAAGTAATTAATACTATCTACCTCAAACTATTGATGGTAGAAAAAAATGTTAGATTTCGTGTTTCTTTTACCGCAAACTGCATTTCATTTCACTTTTTCGTATTCTTGTCATTGACCCTTCACCAGTTTTATTTTCTTTGCTATCTAATAAGATGATCCCTTCTGTTTTGGAAAGGGGTTGTCGTTTTCATTCATCTAAGAAGGCATAGAATAACCGAGATGTTTATGGATTCTACGTAATTTTTGTGTCAAATTTTAAAGCCAATTAATGATTAAATTTTAGTTTATAAGAATAAAAATGCTATAATTCGATGCACGTGCGATGTACGACGGTTAAGGGGTTAATTTTGAGAATAATAAAGCCTAAGACACTCTGTATAACTATTTTTTAAAAATAATCTCCGTATTCGTATACTTGAATGTTTAAGTATTCCAAATTAAAGAGAGCGATTTTGATCCTCTTTGTTCTTTCTTTTTTTTACAGCAAGAGCAAATGTTAAAAATCACAAGGCATAAAGGGCTAATTTAAAAAGAAAGAAATCTGAAGTAATCAATCGATTTCAGGTTATAAATGGACATTTTAAGAAAAACTAATTATATGACTTTAAATTTAAAACTTTCTTCATTGCATATTTTTCAAAAGTATTTAATGATGGTTAAACACAAATTCGTGACAGCCATATTATTTTTATTCATTCTACCTCTATTGTTTAGTTTCATACTCGGGGTTTCCTTGCTTTCTTTAAAATGAGAAACACGGAGACTTTTCGCATTAGAATTTCAACCAAATATAAAAACTTTTATGAAATCAAATTCAGAAAAAGCTCACACAAATTTGTTAATATCTTATCGGCTTCATTAAAAAAATTTTTTGCTTATAAGCTCATAGCAGTAGTTTAACAGCTTTCAACAGCAGGGTGAGACATATCTATTTTTGGGTATGGGTACAGACATGCTAACATCAAGAACACTATCTGTTTGGTTTAGATACTTCTAATTTAACATAGAGTGGCTTTATAAGATACAAATGGTGGGATTTTACTTTTTTCTACTGAATTTTGAAGACTCGGTCTTTTTTAAGGGTAATACACATGTTGCAGTAACACTTTGACGCATTTTATATAATTATTAACGTAAGGGATAATATTACACTTCACGTATTTCTAAGTATTGTAGATTCGATTCGCACTGATCTAAGGATAAATTTCTTTTGAATTAATCGAGATATTGTAAAATGATTTTAAAGTTATTTTGAAAATGCTTTTCAAATAGAACATCGAAAATCCTTTATTTATAACATTTTTCGACTGAAAAATATAACAGTTTAACGCCTTGCGTACTGTTTTTTAGGAATGCTTCTAAAATACATCAAAAATTCACAGGAATGTTTTTTTTTAGCATAGATTTTACAAAAATGCATTTTTAAGTATTCTCGTTTCTTTTTATATTCAATCGATGGCAGCATGTATCAAGATTCGGTTGATAATATAATCTTTTTATTTTCAAGCCAAACTCAAAAGCAGTTTTTTTGCAATATAAAGAAGAAAAGGGTAAGTTTGTTTAATTATTTATCCTTTAATTTGCTTGCATTTGACAATTATATCAATAAATACAATTATAAAAATATGTTTTCTTTTTGGAATTTCGTTTTCTTTTGTATTTTAAATTACGTCCCTAAATAGGGACGCTGGGCAATAAAACATAATTTTTTTAGGCAGGAATTTTTTAATTACTTTTTCTCTTTATTTCAGGACATGTAATATTAGTATACAAAATATTATTGAAAACATATGACTTGGGCCTTAATGGGTTAAGAAATAGCATAGAATTCTTTTGGGGGAAATAGCAATTAGGAATTGACTGCTATTGCAGCGTTTAAAGCAAAAAAGGACTAAAAATCAAGCTGAAGATGCTTTTGAATAGATTTGTTTTTCTATTGCGCACATTTATATCAACATCACGCATAGCTGCATACATAGATTGGTTGATTACGACTAGTTAGTTGTAGCTTTCAATGCTGCTTGAGGTTAATATTCTTTACTTTTCACGATTTTTTAATCTGCTCTTGATAAAACATTAAAGAATAAAATTTTCTAAGAGGTACTTATTTTATAAAAGTAATCCTTTGAGGAAGACTGTCACGCGGGCTTGCCAGTTGCTTGGAACATTCTCTCCCGACTGTCACAAATAAGTGCCGGCTCTTGTGGCTCTTAGCTACCGATTGTCAAGTCGGCGTGACACCAGCTTTAGTGCGCTGGCTCTGAGTTGCGACGAGCGATGAGAAATGTCGGCCAGATCGAACCGCACGTTTTGCTTGCGGTCGTCCCCAAAAGGTTAGATGTTACAATTTTTACTGGAGATGTGCTTTTCCACTGGTGATTTCAAACAAAATTATTGCATTTTTTCGGATTAACTTTTGGGAAAATCTATTATCTGTGCTTTTTGTTTTATAAACTTTCTAAACATTGCACATGTAATAAGCAATGTTTTAATTCCTTAGTCAAAATGAAGGATTATTGCTATGAAAGTTCCGATTCATTCATTTATTAATAGAGAATTAAATTTGAATTATCAGTATTTTAATTTAACATTAGAACAGAATATTTTCTATTTTTTATTATTTCATGAATTTTTGGTGTGTTTTAAGAAAATTAATATGCTATGTATTATGTTTTCAAGAAAACCGTAAGAAACTTTTCTAAAAAGTGCATTCCAGTATATTTTGATTTGAGTACAAAAATAAAAAAAAAATGAAAAGAAGAAACCAAAGATACCTATCAACATTAAATAGACGAGTCAAATGTTGATTATGTATAGCAAATAATATAATACTGACTAAATTCATTAGATAATTAGAAATTTCATCTCATCTTGAGTTTGAAAAAGCTTTGTTGCTTTGAATATATTTCTATTCAAAAGTATTTTAGATGATCTACATGTTAAAAGTCAAATTGACAAATGAACGAATAATATAGTAGTTTCTTTTGAAGTGTTGACACACTTTCTTTTACTAATAATTTATTTTAAAACTGAATAACTTCAATGATTCTGCTTAATATCCTTTAATATAAAAATTAGACTCCTCATTCTATCAGATTGTAGAAAAAACCTTTTCAGGTTTTATTATTGATACGTTTTATTTGTTCGTAAATTAATCTTTGAAACACGAAATATCCAATAATATAATCAAGTTCCAATTAAAAAATGATTTCTTTAAAATTGATTTTTGTAAAATACAGTAAATGTGCAGTAGAGTGCCTCTAATCCGGCCGTCGTTTGTCCGGACATCTGCTTAATCCGGACGGAATTTAAAAAAATATTTATGTACAAAGTATGTATTTTTATAACGTACAAAAATATTTTGTTAATCCTGAATTAGTTCGTAGGCCATAAATTTAGAGGTACATATGCAATAGTATTAAAACTAAAATCAAGCTGTAGGAAAAGTTGTGCAGTCCGACCTCGAAAATCCGGACTTCTAAAATCTGGAAACCTCCGAAAACCGGACGATTTTTTTCAACTCATGGCGAGAAAAAAATTAGCTAAATAAATTTTAAACTAGAACGCTTGAGGCAAGATGCGGAAATTCCAGTCATTCTATTCATTTTAAACTACTATTTTTTTTGTCTTTGTATCATTTTTTAATGTCTCTTTATGTTTTTATTGTTTAAAACGTGTTTTTATATGGAGTTGTTGGAATTGACGTCAACGTGTAGATCAGCATACGTCTCGATCGGTTGCGCATGCGCAAATTTCAGAGGCGTTACCAAGGCAACCAGTTGCCATTGCCTTGCGACTCCCGGGTCTTTTTCTGAAAACGTCTGCACATGCGAGCTTAATTGTGACGTAACTTACATACACGATGACATCAGAACTTTGACATCTCTATTGGTATAAGCAAGATATCTAAAATCCGGGAATTTCTGAAATCCGGACCTTCCAAACCCCCGAGCAGTTCGGATTTTCGAGGTTGTACTGTATATATTTATAACCCCCCCATCGATTTTTATAGTCTTACCCATCTAAAACTTGTTTTAGTGCATTTTAAGGTAAATTCCGTTTAATCCGGACTTTCCGTGATCCAGATAGGGTCCGGTCCCTTCTTATCCGGATAAGCGGGACTCTACTGCATCAAAATGTATACGATATAATTAAACATTGAAAAAAGATAGGAACAATGCCAAAGAAATGGTTAAAGATATTAAAATAATTTAAAATTATTGAATTTATATAAATAACTTCACAAAAAATTACATTGCTTCAGCTTTGAAAAAAATCGGTTTTGAAATTTAATTTCAATACTTTAAGAAACATCAGGGTGATTTTCAGACGAATTGCCACTTCATCTCTTAGAATATATATATTTTTTTTGTCTTAACATGAATTAACTAGGTAAAATTTTAAAAGGGGTGTTCAATTTTCATGATCAAAATTCTTTAAAGATCTAACATCGCTTTTTTATCTCAAGAGTTAGTTATAGTTTCTATTAATAGTTAGTTATTAGTTCTTAAATAAGACGATTTAATGAACGTTTTCCTAAGGGACGTGGAAGGAATGTTTTCGTTTCCTGCTTAATCTTTGTTTCTGTACAATTCTACGAAAACAAAAAATGATTACTTTTTCTACGCATTACGAAAATTAAAATTTGAATTACTTCATTCTTCAAAATGGCAACACATCAAAATCACCCTACACCTTCATGTCACGACTTGATGTTCATCTTACTGTGTTTCATCAATGCTCAAGCAAACACGGATAAGCAATGGATACTGAAATGGCTTTACACACTTTACAAGATGCTTTTAGTATACTTGTGGTACGGTATGTAGATCAGATACCCGGAGCCACTGCAGCATGGCCTTCAGTCGCATTTTTTATGCAAAGAACTTTGAAATTTTCCCTTCATTTACCAACCAGCGAAAATGCCCACTACCGGCACAAGCTAGCCGTGGCTCATATTCCTATGCATATACACGGATTCAGCTTTTTCACTTGCTGGCTAATTGTTCGCCGATCCAGACCGCGGCACTATCGTTGGTATGCCTAAAGTACAGCTTCGCCTTTGCGATGCCGGAAGATTGACGGAAGATATGCTGGCCCAGGAAGGTCCAGTGCCTGGCTGGTGGAAGGATGGTTTTCTGCAGGCCTGAATCCTGCACATAATTAAGTCCGGAAGTGTGTCCAGTGTCTCTTGAATGGCCACTATTCGCTCTGTTGCAACCTGGAGCCTGTCTTCCAGAGACATCTGTCGTTGACTGAGGTCGCTCACAACTTCGTAGATGCTGTTTGATGTCTGCAAGAGGATTGATATGTATTGAAGGGATATTCTGCTTTGAATTTATAAATAACTAGCTGATATCCCCGGCGTTGCTCGGGATAAAATTTTTTTCATGTCTAATATTTTTAATGTAAAAAACTTTTTCAATGCAAAATATTATAATACACAAAAAAGATTTTATCGTCTGAAGTGTTTTTTAATTGAAATGAGAAAATCAGTTTAACGAAACGGTTTTTAAAAACCCTAGAAAGTAAGTTTTCTCCAAAATTTATTAATATTGTTTAAATTTCTAGTTCGTCAGCAGAAGAGCTTGAACTGTGCATGCGTAGTGGAAACACGGTTTTTAATTAATAAAAACTTAATAATTTGACTAATTGTGACGAAAACTTCCTTATACTTCATAGTATTTGGGAGCAAAATAAACAAAACACGAAACTCGCTCAAAGCTAAACAATTAAATAGACTTTCTACATCTATTTTATTTAGATTTGGACGAGTTTTCTGTTTTCTTTATTTTGGATTCACAGACCGTTTACCAGTAACCGTACAATTTAAACAATCGCCAACTTCATTTGGATACTGCATCAAGCTCTAAGTTCAAACCAGCACTTTTCTTTAAATCTTTTATTTAAAACGGCTTAATTCCAAATGAAGCGATTGTAGAAAGTTTCTGCTCAATATCACAGGGGCGTACAACACCACCCCAACGGTGGCTCTCCAGGTCATAGAAGGTCTAATGCCTCTTCACATTAAAGCCAAAATGTAATCAACACTGGTAAGGGTAGGCCGCCTGGGTAGAAATTGCGATTACGAAGGTATCCATTTTGGCCATGAAAGCTATGAGCAGCCATCACCACTATCAACAATACACCCTGCACTTTTTAGCCTGGAAGATAGAATCACACATGGGGGACAAGTTCCTTCCAATAGAACGCCAATTGAAGTGTACACAGATGGCTCAAAGATAAATGATCAAACGGGCAGCGCTTTCTGTGTCATTGCAAATGAAGCCATCACTAAAACCTGGAAGGCCAAGCTGAGCCCAGCCAATACTGTGTTCCAAGCAGAAATGCTAGCCCTCAAAGCAGCCATCGAGTGGGCCAACACTGAAAACGAAGATGTCAACATCTGGAGCGGCAGCGAGTCTAGCCTCCAAGCTCTTAAATCCTTTAATGTAAAGAGCAAAATCATTCAAGAGGCACAAATGACTCTTCTGGAAAATGCCAGAATCAGGCTCGGCTGGGTTAAAGCACACATAGGCATAAAAGGCAATGAAATAGCCCTTGCGAAGGAGGCAACCACGGATGGAATTCCAGCCAGCCTTCCATTCCCAAAAAGTTTCCTAAAGAAACAACTTCTACAGTTCTCACTCTCGCGTTGGCAAGCTGAGTGGGATAATGGTGAGAATGGCAGATCGGTTTACAGCATTATACCGAAAATATTTAACAAATAGCTGCACTGGCCCAGAGAATGCATCCAATTCGCCACTGGCCATGGGCCCTTCCCCAGCTACCTCAAGAGATTCGGTCTCCACTCTACAGACTACTGCGGATGTGGGGAAATAGGAAATCCCCTTCACTATGCAACGAGATGTCCACTTACTTTATCTTATTTCCACAAGGCACCAAGCCCACAATTCATAGTCCATTGGTGGAAGAGTGCCCTATCCAGAAAACTCTCAAGACGAAATATGGATAATTTAATCACATTCCTGGCGACTAACGAAGACCTAATTAAAAGTCAAAATACAACCCCGTCACATACTCCTGCCTAGAAATAGATACTTCCAAAGATTCACCTCCTAGAACCAGAAGTTCGAAGAATTCCCAGTTGAGTAGCAGAGCACACTAGCTTAAAAACAGCAGCCAGCCACCACCAATTTTTCCGTAATTCATTCGAAAAATTCACCCTTCACATCACTGCCAACCCTTGAGTAACAATTCCAGCGATCCCTCAGTATAAATAACAAGACAGAAGAACAACAACAAAAAAAAAAACAGTCCCACGATTTTTAGGATGGTTGCGACAACTTTCATTAATGTCACCGGTGTAATACGTTTTTCAATTCTTCTTTTTCGTCGCATCGAACACCACTATCAGCCCCGAATCATGGAGCTGCAACTGCGTGAAAAAATGTAACTAAATGAAACATTCAACCCTTTCACTGCACTCAAATTTGATAACTCCCCTTGTAAATTTCTATTATAATACTCGGATTGTAATCCTCAATGTGTTTTTACTTTATTCTTCTTTGTTCATGTATAATTATGTTCCCTTTCAAGTGTATTTATATCCTAATGTTGTAATTTTTTTTTTGCTTTTCAATAAAGTTTCACACATACTCATCCAACCGACAAGGTGCCGTTTAGACGCCGAGTTCGGGGGTATGCTGTGGTGTTATGTAATTAACTAAATCGTTTGGTTAAAAATTTAACCACCGGTCATTATCTAAATAGTTTGGTTAAAAATTTAACTGCCAGAGATTATTTAAAGCGTTTGGTTAATAATTTAATCGCCAAACAAGCCTTAGAAAGTGCCAAAAAATCCGATAATGAACAATTATGACAGCCTTTCCACAAAATGATGCTCTTATTTTAAGTAAACATTGAGAGCTACAGAGATAGGAGCATCAAATTTAATATTTTTAAAATATTCTTAAGCCATAACATTAAAAAAACTCAACTCTACTTTTAACATTAATTAACATCTTTAAACAGAGTGTTGAAATTTTGAATATTCCCATTGATGAAGCTTTACATCAGAAGTTGGTCGGTATATCGGAAGTTCTACATTACCCCAAATAAACGAAACAGAAAACTTGTCCATAGCGTACAAAATTTGGCGTTTCAGTTGTATTCATACAGATTGCTTTAGAATATAGACTTTAAAAGGAAAAGATAAATTATTTAGATGTTCTTCCGTCAGTGGGCCCCGATCATCGCCAAGCTTAAACGCCAACGTTATTCCGTTAGCGAATTATCGCCAAGATGTGCCAGGTTTTGTCTGGGAATACTCTAAAGGAGTAATTATCTGCATTGTGCATGAATTTAAACGAAAGTTTCTGGATTATCTTCCAATTTATGTTGGAATCAAAGTTGCATTTTTTTTTCAATTTCTAAGAGATTGAAATTTATATCCTAATTTTATTACATCATTTTAATTTTGTAAAAAAGTGAGGCTAAATGTATTTACAAATTTCTGATTCATTAACAAGAAAAGTACAATATTTCATAAACGTAATTTCAAAACATTCCATTGCACACGAAAACATAAGGATGTAGCAACTGCGTTTTCCGATTTTTAGCTCTACTTTTAATTTTGTACAATATTTTGAAAGTTTTCAAACCAAGAAACTGTGTGAATATATTACGACTGCAGTTAATACACATATTTAACTGTTTTCATTCCTTTCACTTACTTTTGCCATATCGGATATCGTATTTGCATTATCCATCAATTTCCTTTGTTCCAATTTCACCTTTCTTAACCTATAACAAACACAAAAAAGCATTAAATAGAACTTTAAAGGAAAAAAGATTAAAAATTTCATTGAAATGAATATGATGTTCTTTACGTGTAGATAGCAAGGAGGAATTTCCTCTGATGAAGTCTAACTCTCCCGGGACAGACGCGCTTCACGAGCTTCGTGTGCTTGTAGATGAGCCAGGTCTCCCTCAGGACACTCGCCGCGGCGTTCTTCAGCTGAAACGAATCGACCAGAAGGAATTATTTCAATAAACTGTTGAAAACAGGAAACGAAGCATTGAGACATTTTATAAATACCTTTGATCACTATACAAAACATTTTATATGAGCAGAAAAACAAAGCAATTTAATTTGAAAAACTGTAGTAAAAGAATCCAGCCAAGCAGACGTTGTCAGAGGCCACCTGCTAGTATGGGTTCAAAAAATTGGAACTTTTTCTGTAAGAAGTTTGACTTGCGTTTAAAAAAAGTTTGACGAATGTCAAGTTTCTTACAGTAAAAGTTCCTATTTTTTGAACCCATACCAGCAGGTGACCCTTGACAACGTCTGCTTAGCTGGATTCTTTTACTACAGTTTTTCAAATTAAATTGCTTTCTTTTTCTGCTCATATAAAATGGTTTGTCTACTTTTGTTTTTCGTTTGCAGCAGCATTTTACACGCTACTGAAACAATGTAATTAATACTTTTGGCTATACTATGATTTGAGTGTTTTACTCTTTTTATCTTAATCACTAGACATGCTCTCTCACGTGCGAAATTGAATTGGCGATAATGTAGTAAGTTAGAAATTATTTTTTCCCTTTTTAGTACTATCATTTTTTTAATGAAAAGAATTTTCTTATTATAATTAACTGCATTATTACTAATTTATATGCCATGTCTTATTGTAGTTTCTTTGTGACAAGCTACTTTTCTGCAGCAAACAAGGGCCAGGAGTTTAGAATCTTTGAGTTCATGCTCCCTTTTTAACCACGGACCATCGAGAAGTATATATGAAGTATATTGTTACAGACATGGAAAGTATCTTCCCAGCAATGTTAGGTTTAAGGTTGGGAAGAGAGTATTACAGGGGTAAGTATGGGGTGACTAGCAGCAGCCAAGCCTGGACCCCTGACCTTGGAGACAAATTTGGCGTCCAAATATGGGATCTCAAAGGTGCTGGAATTTTCTCGATATCTCTATTAGGAGAGGAGATACGCTTGAATGCACTAGATGATTCCATGTGACATCACGGCCTGCCAGGGGAGATTATATAAAGAGTGCGCTTGGATCACGGTGTGAATGAATGTTGATCGACTGTAAAAGTGTTGATCGACTGGGATCGCCTTAGAGTGCTAACATCTTTGGAATTCTATCTGCTGTGCGAGCTAGTAACTGTAGGCGCCGAGCGGTATTGAGTAGTGTGTGTTGATCAACTGGAACGACTTTGGAGTTTTGTCTGCAGTGCAAGCTAGAAAGCTGGTGAGCTGAGCGCTATTGAAAGTGCTGTTATTGTCGTTACTAGTTATTTGCTGACTGTTTGTGTTGCTAAATATCAAAGCGCTGAACTGTTATTAGCTGTGAATTGTTGTCTGTTTACGTTGCTGATCTGTGCAAGATCCATTGTTTCCTGTTGCCTGTGTTACGTGTTTTCCTGCATATTTGTGAATAAACCTTAATTCTCCATTATCCGGCGTGTTTGACTGTTTACACCATACACCCACAGAAAGATTTTTGTAACAATACTCATAATACCATAGGGGAACGCTCTTCTCATCGACTTTTTCGTATACTCGTCTGTGCGTGTTGGACTTTAGATATGCGATGAAGAATTGAACAGTTTGTTTTTATCTTTGCATTATTGGATGAGGAATCTTTAAAACGCACATGAGAATTATGTTTCTAAACATAATTTTTTTTGTGTTTATATCTGTGAAAAATTATAGTTTTTTTCCTTTCTTATTCTAAATCTTTTTCAACTATATTTCTTTACTATTATTATTGGTATTTTTTATTTTTCTTCTTACCATTTATATTTTTTTATTTTTAAAATTATGTCGTTTTTCTTGTTTTTAATTTATTATCCTATTTTTTGTGTAAATATCGTAAAAAATTTCATGTCTTTTTGTGTTGTTAGTGATAGTTCATTTTCATTTTATAACTTCTCAAGTCTTAGGTTTATGTTTTGTTCCCATGTAACCACTGGCATCAACACACATACCGAAATATTTATCTGTATGCATTTGAAATGTTCACTGAAATGTATCTTTTATATTTTCAAGGCACTGTAACAAACGGATCTGTAATTTTATTCGATCCTTAATAAAGATTACGTTTTCAACCGCTCATTATTCGTAATGCTTACAAGCAAGGGGTATGAGACGATGTTCGATGCGTTAAACTCTTCATTATATTATTGAACAGAATTGACTGCATTTTGGAGCTCTTCATATTGACCGATTTCGTTCAAAAGTTCATGCTAATCTACAATTTTGGCATACAGATCACATGCTAAGATCCATGAACGAAGCGCGTTGCAGTTTTGAGTTGTTGCGATCACATTCACACTAATACACACACTTATAGACAGTCATACCGATGATGGATTTAGTTCAAAATTTGATATACATCTATAATTCTATCGGTAAAACCATATGACGATTTTTTTCTTATAGTTCTTTGCGGTTTTTGAGTTATTGTGTTCACATGCATATAGATGGACAAATAGACAGATTTCCCTTTGTCGGAATTCATCCAAACTTTTACAGAGAACTACAATTTTGATGCAAAGAAAACGAGGAAGGAACCAAAAAAGTTTACAAAGGTAATAAAAAATATTTATTAACATTAAACAGAAAGTACAAAAGGGAATTAAGAGGCATACTTGCCGAACACTTTTCCACATAATCACCAAATCAATTTAGGCATTTATCTGAAAGCAGGACCAACTTGTTTAATCCGGCTTGGCAGAAATCACGTCCTACCATTGAGCCAGTTATCGGCAAATGTTTTCACATCACTCTTTGACGAGAATCTTGTTCCAGTTAAGTGTTCCTTCAATTTCGGATAAAGGAAATAATCACTGGGCCATCGTGAAGTTATCCGATGCAAACGCCCTGGCATGTTGAGTGATGGTGTCATCCTGAAGCATGACAATACCCATACTGCTCTCAAAACTGAACAATCTCTGCGAAAGTTTAAGTGGGAAGTCTGGAGCCACCCCCTACAGCCCTGATTCGGGCCCAATCTGGGTTCCAAACACTTATCTGGAACAAGGTTCTCTTCAGACAGTGATGTGTAAACAGTTGTCGAGAACTGGCTCAATGGACAGGACGTGATTTCTGCCAATCCGGGATAAGCAAGTTGGTCCTGCGTTCAGATAAATGCCTAAATAGATTTGGTGATTATGTGGAAAAGTGATTGGCAAGTATGACTCTTAATTCCCTTTCGTATTTTCTGTTTAATGCTAATAAATAATTTTTTATTACCTTTGTAAACTTTTTTTGAATCCATCCTCGTACATACTAAATTTCACCCTTCTAACTCCTTGAGTTTCTGATTGGATTTACTGTCGGACAAACAAGTTCCAAAATTGTATTTTTGAACTCAGGAATGTGGATATTCGTCAAGAACTCGAAGTCGAATTTTTTTGACGATTATATTATTTTCTCCTTTTATACTTAGTATACTTTAGAAAGTACAAAGAAGTTAATTGCTATTGTGTTACTTTTATGTAAAATAAATGTTAATTGAAGAAAATAATGACTAAAATTTGCCTTTTAAAATATTATCTGAAAAGAAAACAAAGCAAAAAATTCTTTTCCTTTTCAAAACTTACATTTGCATCATCGTATAAAGTAATCAAATTATTTCTTTAAGACCTATAATTTAATCCGAGCTATTTTCATTCAAAATAATTTTAAATACATTTGTATGTAAATACATTTAAAACCTTAAATCTAGTGAATGTGTTTTTTCTTCGTCTATTACAAAGACACAAAGTGTTTCACTTTTTAATTGAAACTGAAAACGAATAGGGAATGAGATCACCAAAAAAACCCACTTAGATATGCTCCGTTTGAAACGCATTAGATAAAACAACATTACTTTAAGTAGCTAATTGAATTGCACCGTACAAAGGAAATTTGCACTTACGAACGCAATTGAAATTTCAATTATTCAGAAAAAAACCGTTACTGTTAAATAATACTCTCTTATAAATTAAGTTATTATTTAAGATAACACTACATTTACTAACTAGTCAAACTAATGTTATCTAAAAAATGAAACTCATCATATTTGAATAATCCTTTTATAGATTTAAATAATGCTATTAGATCAGGCAACACCATTTGGAGTAACACTGTTTACATGTGAAGTTCAAAGAATTTTTTTTTGTGAAATCGTATAACGCGTCTCCGCATATCGCAATGAAAAAAATTGAGACTAATACTCAATACGATAAATAGTCCCATATTACCAGTAAGATAAAGTTAACATTTTAATATAGTTTTTGAATTTTTTTATTCACTGGGTCAGATCCTATTGTTTTTCATTTGAACTAACTCGTTTTTCTATTTTTGATAGTTTTCAACGTTTCAACACTGGAATTCTGCATTGAATATTAATTAAGATACATGTTTGAACTTGCATAAATTCATCCAATAATAAATGTCCCTTATAACACGCTTTCCTATTAAGCGTAACGAACTCCCGTATTGTAAAGTAGTCCACTGTACTTCTATTTAAAATACAGAGTAAAAACGAAAAGTTTTGCTTAACAAACTAACTTAACTTTCACACATTAATAGCTAAAAGAACAAAAATCAAGTACCGATTAATTCTCTGATAGAAAACTGTCATATAAATAATATCTCTCTTAAAATAGCCATTTTTTATATCCCACTATTTAAACTGCACCGCGCAAAGGAAAATAATATTTAAGAGCATAAATGAAGTCTGAATAACGCATAAGAAAAAGTAAATGTTGAGTAATTCTGTCACTTGAAGTGATCTGACACGCTGCTAGATAAAAGTTTGATAAATGGTAAAATAAGCTTTTAATAAGATAATTAAATGCTTCCTTAGCTGAGAGATCAGATGAAAGAAAGTAATAAGCACCCGTTTTGTCAGCTGAGTGTCCATCATGAAATTATGAACATGCTTTTCAGCCCTCGTTAATTCCAGCTTTCTTGCTATGACAGCTACTACTAAGGCGGTACAACCAGCACCCTGCAAGAAAAGAAAAACGATTTTAATCTCTTTATATGTACTGGGTAGGGTTGCCATGCGACCCATATACACAGGACTGTCACCGCATTTCACTACTCAGTCCCGTGTTACTATCTATCCCGTTTTTGTCCCGTTTTCTCCCTTATATTGATGAGGACAGGGTGTTTGAAATAAAAGTCAATTTGAAGCCGAATTTTTAGACTTTTAAAATCAAATTAGTAGACAGTATTGCAATTGATATTTATAAAAGAAAGGATTTTAATTTTAATTTCAATTGATTCGATTTTTGATCATCCCGCATTTCAATAAAAATTTATGGAAATAACATTTATAATCAATGATCTTTTTTACCATTATTTCAGTTTGCGCTGACGGAAACCGTCAAAGGGGATTATCAGTAGAAAGTAGCTTGACAAACCGGTCTTTTTAGCCTCGTAAATTCATTTTTGTACCCATTCCCTTTTCGCCAGCTCTATAGTTGGATATCAACGCTATTCATTTAAAGGCTATATCAGGCGGTCAGCGTTGCGTCAGCGATTTCCGTATACACTAGGGTAATATCACTCTCAAAAGTTTATCGTCACATGACGAATTGAGACAACCAGTCAGACAGTATTTCGATATCGTGGAAGGCGAACTACGTCACAGTCGAAGTCACATCCAATTGGTTTGAATTTTCGCTGCTGACAGTTTTCCTTCACTATCGTTTACATTTTTAAGCCGATTGAATACAGTCCACGATTTCAGGCATCTTGTCTGACCGGTCACTTGACGATAAACTTTTGGCGAGTGGCATTACCCTAGTGTACACGCAAATCGCTGACGCAACGCTTCCCGTCTGATAGGTTAAAGTTTCGATTACGTATAAAGATGTACAGAGAGTAGTTGATGACAAAAGGAGGCCTTGGGCATGACTGTATGCGGGAACTGAACCGCATCCTCAAATTCTCGTAGATTTTCACCAGAACTTGGGTGAATACCGAGTATTATGAAGCAGACAGAGTTCACACCTATTATTGGCTTGTCATACATGCACCATCGTATACCTACTAGCTGAAGAAGTTGGTATCTTCTGACATACATCCCTATGTGATACTGGCTTATTCTGTGCTTTCTACCGCCCATTACAGTTTTTGCTTTGACCTTCGAACCACCCTTTATAAAGCGAATGTTTGACGGAATGGACTCAGAAGCAGTCTGAACACAGCGTCCATTGCTGAGGTGCATAAGAGAGAAAAGGAAGAAGAACGAACAAACTTGAGATTGCGAAGGGTTTTCAGACTTACCATTAAGCCTGTGCTGACGGATATCCCTCTTCCGCAATAAGTGTTGGGGACGATGTCTCCGTAACCCACCGAAAGAAATGTGATGGCAGTCAGCCACATGGTATTGAGCAAATTGGCGTGTTCTGGATCGTGGTACCTGGAAAGACACGCATTGCTTTAATCACAAAATGTGCTTCAATAGTGTAGCAACTAATCATAAACATTAAATAAAAACTGGTACACGGTCGATATAGTAGCACATTAAATTAAAGAGAATCAATAAAAAACGTCCTCCTATTAGCACAAAATAATGTACGATATCTCCACTATGTTGTTCAATATTCTGAATGCCGCATAATATCGTGACGATATCGTAGAGCAAGCAACTTGTACTGATGGTAGAGAGGGAGTCAATTCGTACTCGTATAATACTCGTGAAATGCTTCGCGACAATTTAACTTTGTCATTCATGCACTTTGGAACCCATGAGCAGGGTAGAATTAAGCCCTGTAGGGGCTTATAGGCAATGTAAGTTTCGGGGGGCCCCACCGCAACTTCGAAAACCATCTATCTACTGTACAATTTAATTTAATCTCTTATCTAAACAGTTTTTTCAGTTACAAATATTATGACAAACTGCAATAATATTTTTTTTGCGCGTTATCCTCAAAAAATTGATTTTAGTATATCGAGTATAAAAGATTAAAATTAAAAATAAAATGGTTAAAAAATTAAAAAACTTTTTAACAACATTTCTAATACAAAATTTGTCAGGACTGTTGATCTACTAATGGATTTGAAAACATGAACACCCTCCAAGAATAACGTTCTGAAATGTAAACGATACTTCATTTAAATTTCAGCAAGTCCGAGTACACAGCTCTTATAAATGAAATGAAAGCCCTGAAAATAATTTTAAAATAATAATATTGCTGGAGCCCCGAAGTTGTGGGGCCCATAGGCCTACATTGCCTATTTAGTAATCCAGCCCTGTTTATGAGTATTTTGCATAAGCAAAAATAACATGACATCACAGTATAAAGCAGGACAAAATGCAGTTAGACGACAAGCAGAGTTACGTTTGTCACGTGGCTGTGGCGTCACTTGAATTGACTCCATTACAGAAATGAGTTTTTTCTCAAAAATTATGCGAGCAACGGACATGATTAAGGTTAGTGTTTTGAACTGTTATTTTTATTTTAACACGAGTAATTTTTTCAGGTGATGTATAGCTAGGGTTGCCATAATTGCCAAGCTTTGATACGGGACATTTAAGTGCTAAAAAAATAAAACGTGAGAAAAGTGGGTAGGTAATAGTTTATTTTAGTCTGCTAAAAAAATCAAGAAAGTTTAAACAATCGAATAAATTGAACACGAAGAATAATAAAAAAGATTTAAGGCTAGTCCTTTTTATCCCAGACATATTTTAAAGGTGATTTTAGTTTCTTAATTATATCATTTCATTCATTCTCATAATTATAAAATTGGGTGCAAGTCATTTTAAAATTATAATAACAAATCAAAATTGCTTCAATTGTCTCCACTGACAACCTGTTTCTCTCCTCTGACCATTGAATTCACATTAGGGAAAATATTCTCGCCAAATTTGAATTGTGGGCTGGAATGGCAAATACGTATTCGCATAGCTTTATTAGACATGACTTCTGATCAATATGCTTTGTATCTGCAGAAAAAACTTCAGCAGTTTCTCTTTCATACTCAATTTCATTGTTGCTTCGCAGTTTTGGTCGGAATTATTTTTCTCTAAATAATCTTTTAGGTATACAAACCGTTTGGATAGAATCTCAGTTTACCCATTATCGATGTTTCTTACTTGTAAATATGCAATAGGACGTTCTATTTCTTCCTATTCGCAGGAACTTGGCTGAGAGCCATCCGAAAACTGGACAAATAGTAATACGGGACTCAGTAGTAAAATACAGTGATAGGCCCATCTATACGGGACGTATGGCAACCCTATGTACAACCACAAATCATCCTTTTTTCCATTATTAGTTTGACTCCAAATCTATTGTGATGGGAAACACGACTCGCAACCTTATGGCAACAGATTGATTGCGAAAGCTTAACTATTTTAACTAATCTTTCAGGAAAATTCGACTAACGAATTTCGTGATTATGGATTCATTGTCTTTCAATGGTATGCTTACGAATACGAACTAAGATTAACTAAAAAAAGAGATGGACGGAGCTTGAAAAAAAGAATAACAATACTAGTAACTCGTTAAGTATGCAGTTACGTATATTGCTGTTACCTGATTGTTTTAAGTGTATTTCTTTTTTTCAATAATTAATTAAATTCATGAACTTTTTGATGACACTGAATTAGATTTGACTGTTTTCAGCAATACAATGCATAATGAAGAATTTCCTAAGAGTTTGTATAATTATTCAATAAAATAAATGCCATTTCCACAGTATTCTGTAAATTATTTTTTGAATCTAGCCAGCTGCATCGCATCAGATTTAGACAAGAAATTGCTGATATAAAGCGAATTTATTCACTAGAAGCAGAACAATTCCTGACTTATAACTATTGTAATACTTCATAAATATGACACAATATAAGTTAGAAAATATAATTTACATTAAATCAAAATCACTTCAAGGAAAAATAAGTATAATGGGAAAAATCTTATTTAGCTTTTTGATCCAACTTTTGTTTATTTTGGTCTTTCCTTGTTTTAGATTCAATTATAGAAGTAGGCTTTTTGGATGGTTGTAAATTTCAATTCCCATTCGTAGCTAGGAGCTTTTATGTTTATGGATGTTTTTTAGTGAACTCTTTTTTAAAAGAAATGTGGGAGAAAATTATAAATGATTAACTTATTGAAGTTTAAAGGATATAATCAGTGACTAATTTAAATATTATAGGAATTTAAATATTATAAGAATTTCACGAGTACCATGCGAGTACGAATTGACTCCCACTCTACCATCAGTACAAGTTGCTTGCTCTACAATACTTCTACGACATCTTCAGCTTTCGAAGATGTTGGGGAGAACTGATGAAAAAAAGACAGTTCGAATGTTGCAGGATTATTATGTTCAAGCTCGTGGGTTCACTCTCCAGTCAAAGTTTCTGGATTCCTGAGATGCCAAGAATTGTCAGGACCCTTCTGGTATGATGAAAAAGTGTTAAAGAACATTTGAATATTTTTTTGGAACTTTTCTTCCTTTCAGTAAAAATGAATTCCTTAAGCAGTTTTATCATTAGAGGAACGCCCTCACTCATCTTCTACTATTCTGGTAAGAAAGCGGTGCAACGAAATCTTCTCAAAAAGAAGCAGTAATAGGTAAATTGCCTAATGAAGGGCTGCCACGATCGGGAAAGCGCCACGTTTATTGAATGGCTTTTCGTCAAAAAGAAAGCCCCTTTAAAAATGCTTACAGAAATCA
Organism: Araneus ventricosus; assembly: GCA_013235015.1. NCBI lineage: Eukaryota > Metazoa > Arthropoda > Arachnida > Araneae > Araneidae > Araneus > Araneus ventricosus. Next base: position 32,578 of record BGPR01007722.1, read on the forward strand.
CTAACTTTCACATCGCAATCAGTGACAATAAGAAAGAACGACTGCTTATCAAGTGAAAGACAATTGTTTACAGAAGAAAATAGAATTTCAAATAACCGAGTTTCTAGTAAAAAGGAATTTATCTAGAGTGAATCAACTTTCCTTTTAGAGGAAAGAGAAGGGGGGGGGCGTGAAGGAGTGTAAAAGAATTGTTTATACGTGTTTGGAAAGAAAGAATAGCCTTGCGACCTTTGGAATATTTTCTATATACAAGGAAAATAAGATTCGATTTCCGAAAAAAAAAACATAGAAGGGAGGAAATATTGGAAATTGTGGGCACAGAATTCAGTGGGTTTTTCCACCATGATTTTGATATAAAATCGAATATTTTAGTTGGGACCGACGAAAAATGGTGAAAAAGTTCCGATTAGCAACGAAAATGACTTCTAATGCATTTTCAGCCGCAGTTTCTTTTGCATTTGGGGAAATTTATGGGATAAATATGAGGGGATTTACTAATGCTTACTGAATATAAATATTAGTTGTGCAGAAATCGAAGTAGCGATGGAAAATAATCAAATTTTTTTGGTTTGATTTCCATCAGAGCGAGTTTCTTTCTGATATGTTCAGTGAATATTGAAAAAAGGACATCCTGTTGCGGTAGTTATATTTATGTATTTAAGAGATTATTCGATGCTTTACTGTTTCATTAAATTACTTTAATTTCTTAGGTTTTTTTATTTTTTAGAAATTTTTGAGATAAATTGATCTGACATTTCGCGTGTGAGAACTTTTGTTTTTGCGCGGAACTTTTTAAACCGTTTGATACACCTATAAAACATTTTCAATATTAATAATCAGCTTAATATTTATCTTCAGATAATCATTTTGGTTTTAAAGCTTTTTTTGTCATATTAAAGGAATGCTTTTTCAACCATTTATCAAAGGAGTTGGCAGCCACTATTTGTGAAATTTTTGTTTAATAATATACAGGGTTCCCACTTACGTATATCCGTTTCCCCCCCCCCCCCTTAACATCTAAACGGTGACAGCTTAGGCCATAAAGTTGATGTCTAGGAATAGTAAAATGGCTATGCGCTACTCGATGTGACAACTTTCAACGCCATCTATCGGCAAGTTTTGTAATTAGCGGTCCTATCTCGTAAATGGTGAAAGATACGAGAAAAAAGTCAATTAGAAAGTTGTAGAGCACTCTCGATTTAGTACGAAAAGATACCTTGTTCACATTGATACTCAAAACAGAATGCAAAAAATGAACATTTGTTTGGTCACGATTTCGGAAATTGCCATGTCATAAAGAGTGGAAGAATAAAACTGAGACACGTCCCTGTTTTCTGGATCATTTATTTATATTGCTCAAAATGTTCTCCGTTAGCCACTATACACATTTGCACTCTGGCCTGGATTTCTAGCTTTGCTCTCGTTTCACGACGCCATAGTGTTGAAAATTACAATCAAACAAATGTTCATTTTTTTACATTCTGTTTTGAGTATTAATGTGCGCAAGGTATCTTTTCGTACTAAATCGAGAATGCTATACAACTTTCTAATTGACTTTTTTCTCGTATCTTTCACCGTTTACGAGATAGGACAGCTAATTCCAAAACTTGCCGATAGATGGCGTTGTAAGTTGTCTCATCGAGTAGCGCATAGCCTTTTTAATATACCTAGACACCAACTTTATGGCCAAAGCTGTCACCGTTTAGAAGTTAAGGGGGTGTAACGGATATAAGTGGGAACCCTGTATGTTACGTGTACACATAAAAGAAAACCAGTTTTATTCAAAATTTATTTTACTTCAAACATTTTATGTTAACGGGCGTATATTTGTTCGCAAGTCAAATATTTGTTGATGTAAGTCTTCACGATTTGACAGCTTGTATCCTTAGATCTGATGCTTTTCTATTATCTTTTCGCCTTTCCACTTTCGGACAAAATCTTTTCTTGAAAAGTTTAATTTTAACCTTCCAATTCTTTTTTTATTCCGAACAGTTGAAGTCGGCCAAAGAAAAATTTTGAATGACACTTCAATTATTCTCTAAGTGCAGTGTCTATCATTTGAAAAAAAAAGTGATTTAGGAAATCAGATTTTTGTTCGCATTTGGGCAGCAATTTCGTATTACTTTTTTGAAAGCTGCTTTTTAGAGTTTTTCTCCCTAAGGAATGTCTTGGACATGTAGAATTTGACGTTGCGTTAACATTATTTACTGAGTTCTTTCTGTTCAAATTAAGTTTAATAAAACTTTTAAAGTAAAAATGGTGCTAAAATGGCATAGCTACTTTGAAAAAATGTTAATAAAGTGCTTAGAAAAGAATAAAGAGCCTTTGGGAATTTTTCAAGTTTATTAAATTATATATCCTCCAATGCACAATGAAATTGCTTGAAAATTCAATGGAAAAAAACTGAACAATTAATTCACAAGTTAGGGTACATTTTTATTGTTTGATTAAAAGAGTATTTAATTAAAAATTATTTTTACTTAAATACAAAACTTATTTTTACCGAGATACAAAAAATACTTTTGCTTAAATATTAACAAGACGTGTTAAACACAGGCGTTGGTATTATAGTCGGTATAGTAACTTTAGTTTCAGTTTTTATTTAAGAAATAAATTAAAGGAAACAGGAGTACTGATTGTTAGTTAATTCAATAAAGTGATAGAAAATATATTAACATTTTAAGCTGGAAAAAGTCCTGTGTTTTTTTTGAAAGAATCTAATTGGCTAGTATTCATATTTGTTGAGTTAATAATTTTTTGACTTTTCAGCCTTCATTTTAAAATTTTGGATTTAAAATCTAAGACCTTCATCAATGTGCTTGCTCTTTTGATGTGATTTATTCTCTTGTTTGCCCAATACAAAACAATTTTGTGAGTAAAAATGATATTTGTTATTTGCAATTATTTCTCTGTTTGAGATAGAAGAGAATGAACTACAAGGATCTAATTCAAGGTAAATCCTCGAACTCAAGTGCAGTACCCTTCCCCATAGAGACTGAAACTCTTTCCTTATTCCCCGTAGAGAGATTTTTCCCATAGAGGAAAAATCTGGACCGAGTCCCCTCAGCCCTAACCACTGGACCATTTCGATATGTTTTATTTCATATGAAAGATCGCGACCTCTAGATACATAATAAATGGTCTTCTGACCACACCACATTCCATTTTCGAGAGAAATAGAAAAAGCGCTACTTCACTGTACATTTCTATGGGGAAAAACCTTTGCCGCCGCAGCCTAATAGACTATACCGATTTCGTCAATTTTTTTCGCCAATTCATTTTTCCACTTTGCAAGCATAGCTAAGCAATCAGAATACCCCACATTTATTGTACAAATTTGTTATTTTGTAATTTTGTCCAGATTTCACATGATGATAAAATTTTAAAGTTGTACATTTTCTTATTAACATTAATTTTTAAATTTTATTTATGAGTCACACTAAATTTAGATGCATTTTTGTAATTATTCATCATTATTTTATTAAAACAAAATTAAACTGAGTTAAACTATAATTAGAACAAAATTAAAATTTCTCGAATTTATAATTATGTCCACCAGTGCAGAAAGGTTTCCCAAATAATGGTCCCATCATTAATGGTTTCCCAAATTTGATAACGGATTCTACACGTGAAGATCGTAAACACTCCCAAAGCTGGTGCTAACGACACTCAGACAGAGCTAGACATCACACAAACGGCTAATCCAGACCTTGTCTCGCTTTGACATTTGGGTGCCTCGTTTTAATGGATGGTATCCTTGTTTGCATGATATTTGAGTAGTTGACTGGGTTTTTGTTACCTGTAGTTGATGATTTCCCACCGGTGGCACGAGAATCCGCCGGATAAATAAGCGGTTTCTCGTTTCCCTAGTGGGTATAGTGATGGTGTGGGATTGAGTTACCTCCATTCCGTTGACCGGAAGCACCTTCTGAGAGAGAATTAGGCCGAGTCTGGCGATGACCATTAGGACTCCACCCTCAGTTTCTGTACTACTGTCGTGACGACTATCATTCTTCCCTGTTTACCAACAGTTGATGGAAGTCACTCTGCATTAAGTAACTCTTTTGCAATTATTTAACTCTGAGCCTGCCGTGCATTAACTCGTCAAATTCAACATATCTGGTATCAACGGATTTTCCTTTTCTTAAGGCTCGACAAAGTTTCTGTTGTGAATAAAACTAGGCATTTTTCGAGAAGTTTAAATTAAAACATTTTTTTCTTCCAGAAAACTATAAATATTTGGAAGGATGGAAGTTCGAATTGCACACAATGTGATAACAAGTGTGGAAGAAAATAGTTAGCATTTCATTTAACAAAACAATTTTTAATGCAAGACATTTTACTTTTATTTAATCTAAATTTAAAAGGACCACGGTGAACTGGTATATAGCGAGGGTGGTCACTAATATAACAAGTGTCAGTAAGTTCCGATGACGCGAATAAGAGATTCAAGCACTCACCATGGTGCATCTAAATATCTAACCACCATCACTATTATTTAAACTAGACTCGATGGATACGAAGAAAGTTAACATTTAAATTAAGAAAGCAACTTTTATTTTTGTCAAACATAATTTAAATAAAACGATTAAAAAACAGAATTAACTTAAAGTAATAAAACTGGTCAACAGTTCGTTGACTGGAAGTTGACAGGGGCAGAGCGAGAGAGAGAGAGTGGCTTCTGTCCTTGCTTCTTATATATGTAGCTGGAATCAGTTCGGCGCAAGCGCAGAACGCGCGATGCTCGCTGTTGCCACAGGTAGTAAGGTCTCAGCTTCGGGGCTTCAGAGTTCCTATTTCGAAATCCGATTACACCAAATATCAGCCATGATTTGGTCCGGTGCATGTCAAGTCTTATTTCGAAGTTGAAACAACCTTCTGGTTGGTGTGGCGTAGTAATTTTATGCGTTGTTTTCGTCATTCGACCACGGCTCAAAATTGCGAGGGTCTATTCCAAAATAACCCTTTTATATCTTCAAAATGGGGCGTTAATATGACTAAATTAAGCTAAACCTAAATTTAATGTAAAGGTTATTTTTGCTCAAACTGCGTGGTATTCGTTTATAACACTGATGAAGAATGAAGCCGTTTTTCTTAGTCTAATGAATTCTTCCTTTATTTCCCCCCCATATCACTTAAATCTTCTTTGTAACATACCATTCAAAGGAATTTAATAGAATTCGCTTGATATTACCCATTTTCCACCAGGGGACCTGATCTAATTAGAGATATTTTAGTCAGAATCATAATAAAAGCAACAGAGCAATTATGACCTTCATAGAACATTCAGCGGTTTCGCTATCTTTATTATGTTTGCTATCTTAATTACATCAACTAAACGACCTAAAATGCTGTTTTGTTTGTTTCGAGCTTTTGTTGTATCTAATAATTTTAACCCAATGGATAAAACAAACATAAATTTAACATAAGGAAGTAAATGGCGAGACAACGTTAATTTACTCAAGAGACGTCAAATTTTATGTGTCATCATGTGAGGTGGATATTCTCATCCTCCAGATGTGCAATTAATTGAGAAAATGTTAATATCTCCTGAAGCTTCTATTCATAGTCACCTTATATATAATCCTGTGTTTATCATTATCATCAACAGTGAATAGAAAGTGTTAACGTTAAATATCGCTTTCTCTTTCATGTGATAATGAAAATCTTTATTTATTGAAATATGTATAATGGATATAAGGGTGATTTTCTACTAACCATTTATCTAAGGCAGTAATAAGCTATCCACTAGCTGCATTGGCTCAATAGCTAACTATAAACCGTTATAGACAGGCATAGACTTCCAGTTAGAAAAATGCTTTAAAGGAAGCAATTATTTTTTTATATGGCTTGAGTCAATGAATGTACCGATGAAAAAATTGCGAAATCTAAATTTTTTTCCTGCCTTCCGGCTCTACTAGTTATAAGCTGTGCCCAAATGAAAAGGAGACCTTAGCTGTATCGGCTTTGTATCAAAACTCAGTGAGTTAATGTGCTAGCCGATAGATGGCGTGGTGGTATTCCCAGTTCACCTGCGTAGTTAACGGCTTCGCATCAATATCCTCATTTTTTGAGAGTTGTTTCCGCAGTTCGTTGCATGATGGATTCCTCCAGATCAGCACAAATAGCAGTTATCCAATTTCTTCTACACTGAAGCCATCCACTCCCTTCCATCGCGCTAGGATCAGTGTATCAATGTCGATGACCATTATTTATAGTTGTACTGTTCCGCATGAACTGTAATTAGAATATTGTTATTAAAATTTCTTTACACATAACTGTTATCTCCTTTTCATTTGGGCATACCTTATATATTTAATAAAATAATCTTGAACCACTAATCTTTAAATAGAAAACACTCCGCTATTCTGCTACCAAAAATGATCGAGTTATGAACCTTTGAATTTCATTACTGAAGACCAATAAACGGCTTCTTCGAGGGTTATCGGCCTGCCAACGGACGCCGCTTCCGTGCGTTTCACTTTTGAGACTTCTTTTGAATTTTTTTTACTTTGAATCATTTTCTGGAAAATTTTATAATTGACTCCTTTTTGAATGTGTCTCACTTAAGGGGGTTAATAATTATTATAATATGCCTGTCAGACATCAGAAACACTTAAGAAAACCAGACAAATTTCTCAATGCTTATTTAATACTTCACAGAATGCAATCTGAATGCGCACATAGGTCAAATCTGTTGATTATGCTTATTATGCAATGGTTGAAACACAATCTCCATCCGTGAATTCACATCATTACCAGAGACACGAGATTCCGTGCATGTTTGTAATTTCATGCCTTTTAGGCATTTGTTCATACCTGACTCGCCGGAATAATTAAATGAAAGGAAATTGCCAATGGAATGCATTCTCCCTCGAAATACGAACTGATGTCATTTTAATGACTTCTAATAATATATTTAGGTGAATTTATGTAATTATTTCTTCCAAGCATGTGCATAAATGAATAAATAACATTTACACGATGGATAGACATGAATTAGTAAATCAAATTCGTAGAAATGCTAAATTATAATAAATCATATAAATATAACATACAGGAAATGTTGTGGAATTATCGCTGATTATTGTTTGATTTTTAATGAAAGATTAATTAGAAAGGCAAGAATGATTGATTCGAATTTTTCTTGCTAAATTTAAATTGCTATGTAATTATTTCTTCCAAGCTTGCGCATAAATAAATAAATGATATTTATACAAGGGATAGCATGAATTAGTAAATCAAATTCGTAGAAATGCTAAGTTGTGTAACGAATAATTTAAATCATAAATCTTACGGGAGTATATAGTCAAGAATGATTAATTAGCCCACGAACTAAGAACTGATGGCATTTTATTGGTTTCTAATAACATATTTAAGTGAATTTATGTAATTATTTCTTCCAAGCATGGGAGCAAACCAGTGGGAGTGGTCCCCGCCAAACTTTCTCGTATATTTCCCCAAAAAGGTGCTGTTTCCCCTCCCCCCCGCTTGGATAAAAAAATTCGAACCTACTGTAACCCAGAATCCAATGACTATCAGAAGATTTTTCATTGTAGATTATAGCGATTGTAAAATATTTAGGTAAAGAATCAAACTCAAAGAGATGCGCACCGTTTAAAACGCATCTATGACACACTGCTAGTTCCAGTTTTGCCGGCTCAAGGACAAAGTGACGTAATTCGCTCCATAGCTTCCGCGTGCACAGAGATTGCTACCAGTACGCATACGCATAGAAAATCGGATTAGAAAAATTAATTATGAAATTTGAACGCCTTTTTCTAACCGATTGAAACGAAATTTGGGCACAGATCTATAATTAATATTATCAACCGTCGCACCAATTTTTATTTATATAAGCCGAAGGGCTTAGAAGATATAATTTTTACAAGTATGCGATTATGCAGTCCGACAGACCATCAACCCCATTTATTTGGCCCAAAATTTGATACGGACCTACATTCATGGTAATAAAACTGTGTACCAAATTTTATCCATCTAGCTATTCAAGTTTTTGAGTTATAGTGTTCACATGACCGCGGACAGACAGACGGACTTCCCTTGGACTGATTTTATCTAAAATTTGATAGAAACCTAAAAATTATGTGTAAAGATCACATACCAAATTTCATCCCCGTAGCTCTAATAGTTTTCGAGTTATCGTGTTCACAGACAGACAGACACGCAGACAGACATAATTCCAAAATTGTGTTTTTCGGACTCAGGTCGGTCTAAAACGTGGAGATTCGTCAAAATTTCGAGTTCGAATTTTTCGATGATTACAATACTTTCTCTTTGTATACTTCGTATACGAGAAAGTAAAAATGAATAAATAACATTTATACGATAGATAGACATGAATTAGTAAATCAAATTCGTAGAAATTATACGTTGTAATAAATCATATAAATCTTACGGGGATGTTGTGTAGTTATTAAGAGTTAATTATGGTTTTATTTTTAATGAGAGATTAATTAATAGAATGTCAAGTCTGATTAATTAGAAGCCTTCTTGTTAAATTTAAATTACTATAAATTTTTAATTAAAAAGATGTTTTCTTAAATGAAAAGACTGACTGGTAATTAAAGAGTGGGGATATTAATTATGACGTCGAGTGTATGATTCTGACATAAATAGTGTTACAATTTTTAATAAAGTGCTTCAGTTTGTACTCAAAAGCTATTTGCTTTAAATTACCGATTTTTTGTTTTTTCATTAGTCAGTTATTTTTTTGCTTAATTAGCTGCAGCCTTATTAGAGTATTTGCTGCTAATCGCATGTTGCATTCCTTTATTGTGTCGCTTAAGGCAGTCATTAGATCGATTTTTACATGCTTTTATTTAACTTGGTTTGTTTCACGCTTGTAAAAATGGAGTTTTTTAATCAGGTTCCACTCTCTTCCAGAGAGAGTTCTACACGATCTATCTACTGCCAGTTACAATACAATATTTTAATATTTTCAAAATTTAATTATCAATAAATCGTTTAATTTTATTGAGTCTTGATTAAATATGCGTGGCGCCATCTGGTAGTGAATTTGGGAATAATTGATTAGAAGATTTCATGATAATTATAATAGTATCTGAAATATACTAAATTCTAAAATGCATGAAATAATAAATGAACGAATTCTAATGAAAATAATAAGAATTAAGAAAAGTTATTTAGAACCAGGCTTTTATTAGTGTATTAAATTGTAGCATAGGTGGGATATTTTGCACCGGTTATTTGTTTCAGTATACTTCAAAAACAAATTAACTGGGCTTAATTTTGGATATATTTATTGAAAGACTGAGTGGAAATACGCGAGAAAAATAAATTTAATAAATACCTGATTATAATTAACAATTTTACTCCATTTTATCCAGTCAAATCAGGATGACGTTTTAAAAATTCTTTTATTCAATTATTGCCGGGTGTGTTATTAATATATCTATATATTATCACTCATCTTAGTAAGATAAACGTGTATTATCATTTTAAGATCAATGCTATTGACAAGGAAACCAAAGTCATTGAAATGGGGTGTTTCTATGTTTCCTTGCATGAATTCGTTTTCTTTTGTAACAAATTGTTCAGTTGGGATAAGAAAAAAAAGATTCTGTCTTTTTAAGAGTACCCTAGCCTTGTGAAATGGCGTTAAAGCAGGGTTTTAAGTCTCTGGAGAGAAATCCACGTACTTACAAGCCCCTAACTTCCTTTTATACATCCTGAGCATATCTGAAGCAAAAGCAAACATTGTTCTTATTATCATTTAATCAGTCGCGGCTCGTCAGCTCGGAAACGAGCAGTGCTGTAGAAGTTGTATAGACATAAGTTGTAGGAAATTATATGCTGATTATTTTGGTGTATAATGGTGATATATTAAAGATTGACAGTTTTTGAGTTTTTGGCTATAACTAAAATTCCTACAAAAATGTTTGGTGGTAAACCTCAGATTCGTAATCAGCACCCCAGAAAATATAAAGGAGCAAAAAATTATAATTCCTACAGAATTTGGTTTAAAAACTACTTAACGACTGGACTACTGAGAGAAAGCGAAAAAAAAAAAAAAAAAACGAAACAAATGAGGAAGTTGCCCCAAGCGAGAGCTGCTCCAGGAGCAGCTCTCTTCTGATTGCAATGGGAGAAAGGGTTGCTTTTTTTCCGACTGAGAGCTCCGAATTGCTCAATGTGCGAAATTTCGATCCTAGGAGGGGCAAAACTCTCTGCAGTTCTGGTCTGTTTCTCTCTTAATTCTTGATTTATTTTCCGTTTTCCTTTTACATTTTTTATTACTTTTTTGAAAATTTTCATTGAGAGTTGATCATTCAACTCTTAGAGTGGAAAAGTAAAGCCAATTAGAATAAAAATGAAAAAACAAGCTTTTAAAATAATTTCTGGAGGGCCTGCAGTTCTGCAGTCCTAATGGGCAAGCCGCAGCTGCATTTAATACAAAAATAAATTTAAAACCAACTGGGGTAGCTTTTCGCCGCAAATTTCGAAGGTGCAAAGAATACCTCTTTTTCGGCGCAAAATTACCCCGAATCAGAAAAAAAATTAATTACAGCTTAGCTAACAAATATAATTGGCATCCAAAGCAATAAAATGAAAGCTAGGTTTATTATCTTTCATATTTAAATACACTTGCATTCATAAAGGCCATACTTTCTTCACCACATTGTTCAACAATAAAATTTTCGCTGAAAAACTGGCTCATTGTCTCTTCCTTCTGTGACCTCCCGAATGATTATTATATTAGTTTAAGAAATGAAACACACTAGCCAGTCTTGCCAAGAAAAAAGTCCCAGTCCCGTACCCCTAATCAGTCGATCTCTATTTCCCTTTTCCCGAAGATTTTACACTGGTGCAAAGTTACCTCCACGAGTGCAAAGCTAAGGTACTCATCCCGAAGTGGTTTCTCTGGTCCATAACTAGCTACCATATCTAAAGTCTTACAATTTACAGAGTTAGCTGATTTTTTAGGGAAGAGATAAGAGTTACCTCTCGCAGAGCCTGAGTGTCCAGCTGGCGATGATCCAGAGGGAGACCATGAAGACTAGCAGCACCGTTCCAGGGCAAATTGTCATGAGCGTCTTCAGCACGAACCTAGTATTGAAATCGATCCTGTTCAGTGCTCCGATAGACCTCGACGAAGCGTCCGTGAACAACTTACTGTGGAGCAGCATCACTCGGCAGATGAGGTAGAGGCGCAGGAACATGGGCAGGGACAGCATCACGTCCACGGGCACGTACCGGGACGCGATCCGGTTCGCGTGGTTCGGAAGCTTGGTCACCCACAGGAAGTAGAACTCGCCCGGGGGAGGGTGGATGGAGCACACCAGCACCTCCAGCAGGATGTTGGAGATGCGACGCCATGTCATGGCTATGCGCCAGTCCTCCGCGCCGTTGTCGATCATGAACAGCTGCCGAAGAGAAAAGCAGATTCTTTACAACTCTCAGGATTTAATTATTAAAATTGGTACATGATATTCACTGTAGGAAATATCTAGCTAAGTTATTGTTTACGTATGATTTATGAGCAGTTGACAAACGAAATGGCTGATTGTGTTTAGTTTCGTAGTGTAGTGAAGATAATCGAGTACGCACTTTGAACTCACCGATTTGATTAAAAGTTTGATATAATTCTACAATTTAGGCATCAGGACCGCAAAGCAAATTTCATTTTCTTGCCTGTTGCTTTCAGTTATCGTATTCACATGCAGATAGATGTAATTCCACAAGTGCTTTTTAAAGACTTTGGAAGGTTCAAAGCGTTTAGATTTAATAAAATCTTGAGATCGAGTTTTAAGACAATTACGATATTTTCTATTTTTATACTTTAAGCCAGACAGCAAAAATTGGAATACTGTATCAGAATTAAAAAATAAACACTAAATGCAACTGCAGATAACAAAATGCTCGAATCTCACATCTAACTTTTAAACTCTCAACTGCTACAAGACTTTTCACTTAATCATCAATTCGTACCATTCGCACTGGTAGTGGGAAAACTGCTACAATTTTTCTTGGAATGAATTGGAGCTCTGTAATGGGGCAAAATATCAAGGTACCTATATAATTATTTACAGTTTGATGAGAAGTTGACAGAATTCATTAAACTTCTCATCAAACTGTAAATAATTATTGAATGCTCAATTTTTTTTGGAATGACTTGGAGCTCAGTAATGGCGCAAAATATCAAGGTATCTATAATTGTTTACAGTTTGATGAGAAGTTGACAGAATTTATTAAACTTGTCTCAAGTCTGGAGCCGGCAGCCTCAGATAAATCCCACCGGCTGAGTCTACCAGGCGTAGGAGGGTGACAAGTCGCAGTATAAGTAAGAAGGTTTTCGATTCCTCAGCGCCATCTCTTACTGGTATTGGACTGGTTAAAAATAGTCCTGCTCCTTAAGACATGTCCTACATCCTGTTATGGAGGAGCTCGCAGGATAAGGCACGTTGTAATGTGGCAAAGGGACACAAAGTTCGTATTTATAATGCGTGGTGGACGGTCATTGAAATGTGTGCATGTGTTCTTATGATAAGGTACGATTTTCAATTTCTGCTTTTAGAATAACGAAAAGAATTAGAGCGCGTTTTTCAGCAGATGAAGACAAAAATAAAGCATCTGCCAAGTAATATAAAATAAAATTATGATAGTACAAAATAAATAACATTTAGATTCTAATACAATTAAATATTTTTAAGCATTTACGAAACTTTTTAGCATTATTTACTCACTGTTAAAATTATATGTTTGAGTAAATTTGAAAAACTTTTTTCTAGCTGCACTGAAGCTTCAAATGCAAATTTACAGTCATTAGATCATCTCCCGAACTTTCAACTCTGATAAATGGAGGGTGAAACAATGTTGCAAATTATTCCAGGTACTTTCTCAAGCGCAGTTCTGGCAGGTTCTGTTAAATATTCATGGTGGTACGATTAAAGCTTCTCGCATTCCGAAACTCGATTTCGATGCATTCTAGGAGTTTGCATTGATTTAAGTTGTTGAGACAATTTCCGCTGCTCGAGCGCAAAATCGATGGCCAACGGTGTGGACTCAAGCGGACGCTTCGATGATTCGACAAATAGTTGTAAGAACCGTGCGTGACTTGGAGCAATAAATCACAAACATGTTTATCGTGCAAGACAATAGAAAAAAGACGTTAGTATGCAAAGAATCTTCGGTAAATGGTTTCATTTTTATCGAAAAAATTTAGAAATAAGAAGAAGAGAGATAAATTTTGTTGCGCAGTTGCATCTTAAGGTTGTTGATCTGTATAGAGGTAATATACTGTTTCTTTCCCAGTAACATATTTTGTTTTGATATTCGCTTTCCCAATTTGTTAATGTGTGTGTAAATGTTTGCTTGATTCATTCAAAAGAATTATTATAATTTTAATACATCAGTCATAAATCATTTATTAGTTATAAATATAAAATATTATTTGATTTCCCAAGGAGTGGAAAATGCTGTGAACTAATTAAGATATACAGGGTGTCCACTCCAAACGGGGCTCGAAAGCTGATATCTAAACTGTTAGAGATAGGAATATACTCTCAATTGGAAAAATGCTCTAGGTGAGTAAACATATACAGAATGCCCACTAAAGTCCCTTACCACCCTTTTAACTACCGAATGGCTGTATCTATCATCATAAGAGTAGTGTCCAGCTATGGTAAAGTGACTATGCGCTACTGGATGAAACCACTTACAGCGCTACCTGGTGGAAAACGGTGGAGTTAGTGTTATTATACCAAGAACGGTACGAGATAGAGGAAAAAAGTGAATTACAAAGTTGTAGAGCATCATCTATTTAGTACAGAAAGATACCATGCGGATGTAAATGCTTAGAACAGAACGCTTAAAACACGTATTTGTTTGTTTTCGATTTCCTACAATGACATGTGACAAAACATTCTCAGAAAAAACCAGTGGGAGTGGCCTCCCCTAAACTTTCTCGTATACTGCTCAAAAATTTGTCATTTCCCCTCCCCTTGCGTGGATAAAAAAAATCGAACCTACTGTAATCCAGAATGCAACGAATATCAGAAGGTTTTTCATTGCAGATTATAGTGATTGTAAAATATTTAAGTGAAGAATCATATTAAAAGAGATGCCTATGTATTAAAACTTAGCAATATTTATTTTCCATCACACTCCAGGAAGATCCGCTATTATACGAGCGAGCGAAAGCAAAACAGGAGATGAAACACATCAATCACAAACTCCGTCTCAAGGACGTAATCCTCCCGCTTGGTACCAGAGATAGCTAAGTAGGCATGCGCGTGGAGATGGTTTTGAAACGAAGGCTTAATAAGTATGCGATTATACAAACCGACAGACAGTCAACCCGTTGACGGATTTGGCCCAAAATTTTACACGGACCTACAATCATGACGATAAAACTGTGTACCAAATTTTATCGATCTGGCTTTTCAAGTTTTTGAGTTATAGCGTTCGCATGACCTCGAACATACAGACAGACAGACTTCCCGTGGACGGATTTTGTCCAAAAGTTGATAGAAACCTACAAATTATGTTTCAAGTTTACATACCAAATTTCATCCCTTTATCTCTAATAGTTTTTGAGTTATCGTGTTCACAGACACACACACAGACACACACACAGACACACACACAGACAGACATAATTCCAAAATTGTGTTTTTCGGACTCAGGAAGGTCTAAAACGTGGAGATTCGTCAAAATCTCGAGTTCGAATTTTTTGACGATTACAATACTTTCTCTTTGTATACTTCGTATACGAGAAAGTAAAAACAACTAGTTATCACAAGATACCTTTATTTTCGATGTTCAGACTTCTCTCCGTCAACTACTGCACAGCTGGCCCCTTGTCACATTGGGAGCTCATTTTTCTTCCTAAAGATAATCTTTACTTCTTTCGTTCAAGTTTCGTGACGTCACAGTTTCGGAAGCCGCAAACAAACAAATGTGCATTTTAAGCGTTTTGTTGTTAGCATTCATGACCATAAGGTGCCTTTTTGTACTAAATCGATGATGATCTAGAACTTTGCAATTCACTTTTTTCCTCCATCTTGTAAAGTTTTAGAGATAATAACGCTAACTCCACCGTTTTCCACCAGGTGGCGCTATAAGTGGTTTCTTCCAGTAGCGCATAGTCACTTTACCATGCATAGACACCACTCTTATGAAGATAGCTGTAGCCATTCGGTAGTTAAAAGAGCGGTAAGGGACTTTAGTGGGCACTCTGTATATTTTACACTTTTTAAGTACAAGAATGTAGTTCTGCAAAAATCACGGCGTTTAAATTTCTATACAGTCCCGCGGTTCAGTTTAGTTATATTAACGTCCTGGGGCTATTATAGGACAGACCTTGCAATTTTGAATCCTGGTCAGATGAAGAGGATGGCACTTGAGGTGGCTCCCCTTCTCCAGACTTTCGTACCACACCAATGTGAGGACGTTTGCACCTCTACGTATGCTTTAACGTGCAACAAGCCCACATACACGGCAGATTTTCAGTGGAATCGGGAACTCACCAGCCCTGAAGCTGAGACCTTACCACTATGCCCCCGCGGCCGTACATTCTTAACGCACTAACATTTTAAACAAAAACGTTCCACGGCTAAAACTGACCAAATTATGAAGCTTTGAATTTCATGATTTTAAACCAACACGCGTCGAGCAAGAGCTGCGCGCTGAGTGGAGGATCGTCCTGGAGTTGGCTATTGAAATAGTCAAAAATCGTCTAAAACAGCGATATTTAAAGTTTCGTAACTTGTTAATTTTATTCTCATAAGAACAGAACTTTTTTTTGTTTAAAATGTTAATATGTCAAGAACATTTTACTAAATATGACTAATAGGGCTGAGGGATTGTATAAAAGGTTAGACTTATATTTTCAGCGGTTTATTTATATGCTCAAAAAGCATAAAATATGTTTGTACGTTCATTTAGAGCATTTTTCAGATCGGAAGGATACGATTATTTCTAAAGGTTTGGAAATTAGCTGTTGGATCACGTTGAGAATGGACACTCTGTATATTTAAAATAAAATTAAGATAATGAAGAATAGAATTTTGTGTTTCTGAAAAAAACAAGATCAATGTTTAAAATTCTGAGAATTTGCGCATTCTGTCGAATTTCTAAAAACTGAAAAGCGCATTTTAATGAAATTCGGTATCTGTACACAGGAAAAATAATTCCATACAAGAGTCCTGCTTATATTCGGGTAATAAGTGCAGGAATGTTCAAAACAAACATTTCAAGATCGAACGTAAAATATCTCTAATAAGGTATATGGTCACTGCCATGCAGCTCTCATAGTTCATTGTCTTCTGGAAATGGAGAAGTTGACGAGTTCATGTGGTAACTGATCCCACTCATGCAGCAATGCAGTTTTAAGCTGCTGGATGGTTCGAGAAGGAGGACGGTGGGATGAAATTCCCCCCCTAGAGCACGTCAGACATTTTCAAAAGGGTTGACTTGGCTGGAAGTTTAGACGACTAATTGACAAATCTCACTTTAAAGATTATCGTCCACCAGGAGAGTCCTATGTAGACGAGAACTGTCGGTCATTAAAATGACTGTGAGTCAACTGCGTCCCCGGTCTTGTAAAAATCGAACATAGGGCTGTAAGATCTAATCTTGTACCTCTGAGTATCACAAAGTGCCTGCCAAACTCACGGATAGTTGTGAGGTCGCCCAGCAAGAAGCCTGCCTGGATCATCAAACCTCCGCTGCCACAGTTCTTTTTTTCTCGGATGTTTGAGAGCAGGCAGCGGTTCCCACGTTTTCTCCAAATGAAGGTATACGTTGAGAATCACTGTTCAGGCTGAGTCGCGATTCGTTTGAAGAATTATGAACAGGAGAAAGTTTTGGTTCTAGCAGGTATTTATAAAGTAGTAACCGGAGGAGTACAACAGCTTATAAGCTTTCTTACGATTTTCAAGCGGGCACAATAACTAAGTTTCAAGGATTACTGTTTCCAGAAGGCTAAATGACATTTATTTGCAGGAAAACTTACTTTTTGCGCACTGCTCACGTCTATGCACCCGTTTAACACGGTGCAGGGAAATCGGCACTGGACCATTGATCTGTGGGAGAACGTTCTATTCACTGATGAGAGAAGTGAGAATATTTGCAATCCACATCTCCAGACTTCAACCAACAGAACATATCTAGAAGCTCTTGGGACGGCAACTCAACTCGCTTTCCCCTTTTCAGAAGCATACAGGGAAGATAATACCTAAAAACCATCAGAAGCGGACCTGAAAACAACATTGCTGAGGAATGGAACAGATCGCCATAGGGATTCGTAAACTATCTCATTAACAGTATGAGTTGAGTCGCTCAGAAGCCAAAGCGGTTAAGTTCATTTTTTGATGTCTTCTGGTTTTTGTAAATTTTGATGTAATTAATAACATTATTTTTAGTTATTAAACGATTCACTCGTTGCTTTATTAGAAGTCTTTATATACTTTTACTAATAAAATTAATAAAACTAAAATTTTAAATTTATTGTATCAGAAAACATGAATTTTCTCAAATTTTTTCTGGACTTATCCGTATTGGCTTATGAACGACTCAATTCCCTCTATGAGACCTATTTAAAAACAAGAGGGGGCAATACCCGTATCAATTCGTTTTTTGTTTCACGTAGAAACCCCTGTTTTAAACTTCCCTGTGCTGAAAACTTTCGTGTATATCATAACTCTTGTATGGTTACTTTTTGTACTGCAATTAACTAAGTAAAACCTTAATTACAATAAAATATGTTCAGTAGTTCTGGAGAAAATTGACCGAAAGTTCAAATACTCTTCATTTAAACATCAGTGTACTATTTTGAAATTTCCTTCGTGGATTCAATGATTTCCAGTGAAAATAACTTAAACAAATCATATGATCAGAAAAGTTGAATGAAGGTAAACTTATTCAGGAATTGAGACAGAATAATAAGGACAGAATCAATAAGGTAATTTGATTTTAATTTCTATTTTTAGATTAATATTTGTATATATTGAAAATATAACACGTGTTTTGATTATATATATATATATGGTTTTCTACAACCAAGAAAAATTCAGAGGGAGTCGAATAAACCAAACAAGGAATCCATTCTAGTCCATTTTATCAAGGGCTAAGGACTTCATTCGAAGTCGATTCAAACTAATTGTGAAATTTTTCTGTAAGAAGCTTGCATTACGTCAAATATAGCTTCTCTTAGCCCGAAATTTCCCAACAAAAGACAAAGGAGATCTGTACATCAAAAAGCATTATTTTGAAAGAAAAAAGAAAACCAAACACAAACATAAAGACGCTAATAAGATTGATTTAGAGAAAAAAAATGTTCTCACGATATCACAATCCCACGTTAGCTTCAAAATCATATACTCCATTTCGCAAAGATAGAAGAATTTTTGAAACCAATTCACACTAAATGTACTTTTATTTTCAGAGCATTATTTTGACAGAAACATTCCAAGATTTTAATGCCTCTTTGTCACTTTTTGATAAAAAAGTAGCTTTTCTGAAGCAAACACAGAGTTTTCTTCACAAAAGCAAATACAGTTTCTCATAGCCCAGAGCTATTGTCAGAAAAGTTAGTCCAAGGATTTTGTATAAAACTATATTCTTTTTTTTGTTCCTCGGAAGAGCTTCCCGCCATTCGCCTACGGAGCAATTCGAATGCTTCACACTGCTGCAGAGGAACTTCCATATTTTGTGAAACATTGTATAACAGTTGGAAGAAAAATGGCTCGGTCTTTTTTCTTACTGTTTTCTTTTCGCTGACAGGATTGCATTTCTATGCTTTCTTTTTATCCTTCAGGACAAAAAAGAAGGATCGGAAAAGGAAAATGTGATTCTGCTCTAGAGAATATTTTAACACGTTCTGGATATTTTTTGTGCTTTCACTTCGTGAATGTTCCATTTGTTGCTAGGCTATTATTAGAAATAAATGGAATGCATGCACTAAAATATTCAAAGAAAACAAAGCAAACATTCTGAATAGGGTAAAACCAAGGAATTTCAGGCAAAAAATGTGCGGAATACATACATATTTATGGAATTTCTTTACTTCTATGCACTTTTGAATAAAAGCTACGGATTTTTTTTTTCTGTCGCAAAATATAAAAACTGTTTCCGTTTTCTGCACTGTATCGTACTGTTATGTAATATAAAATACGAGTTCGTAATGTTATGTACTATAAAAATACGAGTTCGTAATGTCCCTTTGTCCTTGTATGTCTGGCGTCTCTTGTCTTCATTATAATTTTGGCAGAGAGGGTAAATTATTTTACACACTCTAGTATCTTTTGGATTTTCATTAAGGATTTTATTTGCCTCTTGATTTTTTCAAAGGGGAATGTTTCTTATATTGCGGTTGGACAGAATTCAGGCCACAAAGGAGTTTTGATTTTTAATCTTACCCTTGAATCTACCTTGAACTTTTGATTTATAATCTTACCCTTGACAGAAAATTTGGCCATTTTAGAACTTCTATGGCGAGTGGGCTTCGAAAAAGTTCGTCATTCAGGTTCTCATTCATTCCTTCCATTTTGAATAGTTTTCTATTACTTTCTGAATTCTCTTTTATGTGTTTTAAATATTAATCGTTTTAATTTTTTTTGTTGATGCAATTACTTAATGCTGCTGCGTTGAGAGCGCAAAAAGGTGTATTGTTATCGTTATTGTTTAAATCTTCTGTTTCTTATTTATACTTTTTTTATTTTTTAACTATTTGTTTTGCTTTTCTGTTATTCGTAATGTTATGTAATATAAAATACGAAATACTGTTACGAATAAAACAGTAACCAGAACAATATACAAAACAGCGCACTGTACGAAATTCGCATTGCTATGTAATATAAAATACGAAATACTGTTACGAACAAAACAGTATTCAGAACAATATGCAAAACAGCTCACAGTACGAAATTCGTATTGTTTTCTTTATATATAAAAGGCAAATACCATGACTCACTCATCACGAAATCTCTCAAACCACTGGGACTAGAAACTTGAAATTTGGCAGACGGTTGCTTCTTGGGGAGCAGGTGCTCAATAAGAAAGGATTTTACAAAATTTTAATTAGAATTTAATTTATTTAAAAATTACTTTAAATATTAACGTTTTTCTGGAATAACTGCGGATCCTATTATCGCAAAACACCATTTTTACATCATTGTTAAGATAAAAAAATTAGCTTTTCAATGACACCAATCTTATTTCCATGCGACATTTTGTTCAATTTTAATTAATGTTTCAAAATGTTTTGAAACATGAATTGTAACAATGCTTTTATTGTTGTAAATAAAATTCAAACCATCTCATTATTTCAGCACATCTTTTATGCACGCGCTTTTGCACTTGTTACTATTGTGATAGTATAAATTGTTTTTTTCGGGAAATTAACTTCAAAGCAGAATTTTCACTTTAATATTCATTGCATTTGTTAGATTACAAAAATTGCATCTACATCATTTTTCGGTTTTATCAGTATTTTTAAATATTTTCATCTTCGCCACCAAAGTTTCTTTCATCTCGTGTGGCATCTATGGCAACTTTTGAAATTTAAATGGTAATTTTTAGCAGTTTTATTAAAAATCTAAATTTTTCTTAATTATTTACTTTGTAATCGATTTAAATATTAATTGTCTTAACTTTTGATGTCTTTTCCATTAATGTTTCAACTTTATTAATTTATAAATCAAAATTTTTCAACGGGACTATTTACTCGCCATCTTGTTCCGCGTATGAATTTTTGCGCTATTAGGCTTTGGCGTCTCTCACTGGAAGCGTTTTTCCTTTGTGCGATTTGAATTTTTTTGGGCTTGACTGTACAAGAGAAAAGTGGTTACACATCGGGCTCCTGGAGGCCGTTAGGCCTTCAGGGTGCTTGCACCTGCTATTATGAGTATATAACGCCAAAAATTTCTCGTCTGAAGATTATGAGCGTGATGATATCACAAAGATAAAAGCAATTATATCTAAAAAGGCAAGAAGAATTCGGAAGCGAGTGGTTTCTTTGACAGAACCGATTTTTAGTGATACTGGACCACATCTGAATGTGCAGAATGTGTTAATAGAGAAAATTCTCTGATTCAACGAGATTTCTTCGACTGAACCGAATTTTTCGTGATTCTGAACCACATCAAAATGTGCAAAATGTGTCAAGAGAGAAAATTCTCTCATTCAACGGTGTGCATACTACAATTTCTACATCAGTAATGTTAGATGTACTCATTTACCAAACAAAATGGTAAATTTGTGTGGCAGTTAATCACTGTGTTATATCGTTAATAAATGCAAAATTTCATCTTGTCATTCCGAGAACTCCAGATCAGCGCAAAGTTGTCAAAAGGAAATTTTCTTTTATACAGCAAGATCTTGCCCAGCAATGAACGTTTGGTATATTCTTCAAAAGAGAGTTCTCTATTTTTCTATCAATTTTTGGGTATAATTTACCATTCCATAGTCTGCAGCTATGATCTATTTTTGTTATTTTCATGCATAATTGTATGTGTATTTTTCTCTCTGTTTCTATTATGTGCATCATAATTACTATATATCTATTCATAAAAATATGATTATTAAATAAAAAAAATTAAAAATTTATAAACTGATTCTGTTTCAATTTTCTCTAATTGTTTCTACAACGCAATGATAATATGTTTTCAGATAATTTCTTTAGCGGCCAAGTATTTTCAGGTTTCACAAAGGTAGGTGCATAATTAAGGTGCTGCTAAAAATTGTATTATTATTTGTGTGTTTTATATTTCAGCACCCAGTACTGATTTAATAATATATATATATATATATATATATATATATATATATATATATATAAATTTTACTTCTAGCGCCTATCAATAATTAACGTTTTTTAATTAACATCCCAGCGACCAATAGCATTGCTGAAATATTTTATCGCACCTGCTTCAATGTAATATTTTTATAAAATGTGGCAACAGATATTTCATTTCAAGTTTTTTTTTGTTTTTGTATTGGAGCATTTAATCTCATGCTTTCCTGTCATTTTATAATTATGAGGCATGAAAACGCTTTTAAATGTTTGTATATTGTATGATAGGTAAGTTTTTATTCAAATTTTGGTTAGCCTTAAGTTTGCTGGTCGTTCGTTCGTGACCATATTCAAGGTTAATCATTCTACCGATGAGTGATAGATGAATTGAGTGAGAGTTATTTGAAATGCAATGCTTAAGTTTCGTTAGCTGTGATACAACATACAAAATTGTATCGCTGGCATTTTAAAATTTACGTCTTTACATATTTTACTATCTGCCAAATACAATAAAATAATCACTTTTGTATTCATCTTTCCTGAGTTATCCCGGGTGAAACTGCGACGTGGAATGCTATAATTAATGTGAAATACAAAATAGAAACTAATATAAACAGGCGAACCAGCTGGTCGCCGAAGCCGGCTAGTGTAATGTAAAATAAAATAATAACTCTAAACGCTGTTTTAATAAAAAGAATAGTCTTCTGACACGTTTTGGTATTAAATAAAATTTACTTAACTATAATGACCATTCATCGAAGAAAATTTGTTTGAGAATGACAGATTGCCCTTAACTGGTAAGTGTAAAATGACATTAAACCATTTATACTCCAAGACAGGCCAAGAAGCTAACAGAGATTACGGTATGCTTCCGGCGCTGCACCGATGAATGACGTAGTTGGTATTTCTACGCGTTTTGGGGTTACTTTTTATTAGAATTCGCCAACAACCAGAAGTAGATTTTCTTTGCTTCGTGTGCGCCAACGTTTCGTTCTCGAAGAAAAATGAGAAAGTTGCTTGGATCGATTTTTTTTACTAATACATTGTTTTTAAGTACATAATTTGTGCATTATTAATTAAAGGAAACCTGAGAAATATCAATAGTAGACACTTGACACTATATTTAAAATTGTATACAGCAGAAGATTCTATGCAAAAAAAAAAAGAATTGATTACACCAACCATGCTTTCATGTTGTTATCTTGAAATAAAGAATGCATAAATTTTTTAATAATTAAAAGGAAATTTAATAAAAAAACCCCTGAAATATTTACAATGAATAATGCTCGAATAATAATCGAATTACAACTCAAATTTTAAATTATATATTCAGTACAACTTTTTTTTCACTCTTCTAATACGGAATTTTGAGAAGTTAAGGTATGTACATTGAATGTTTTATATTATACAGCATAACCGAAAGCTTCATATTCTATTTTAAATATTTTTTTTAACACTCTTACAATATTTTTCATTGTATGCAAATATTTTTTGGATAAACTTGCGCACAAATGAATCCGTTAAATCTAGAGTTTAACATTTAGTTTTTCTAAATAAACAGATTGAGCCAAACATATAAAATGCAAAAAATAATATGTTGTGTTACATGCTGGGCAGCATTCTATATATATGTAAATTAATATAAAAAGTATTAATTTACATACACAATATAAATTGTACATACAAACATACAAAAATTTGTGGTCATAAAAATTTTGTATCGTCGTGACGAGTGTCAAACTTCAAGGTTAAAGTAAACCAAAACTCTTTAACTTTACGGACTTTCCTCACCTGACAATAATAATAATGAAGAACTCTACAATACTTTCTATAACTTAATAAAAATTACAATGAAATAACTAGCCAAAAAATGTCTTCAAAGCCGCGTCAAAGCTACAAGTACAAGTGGAATGACTACAAAAATAGGAAAATTTTCGAGCCTGTCAAGTCAGAAAGCATTGTTGAAACGTTTTTATTATTTTTTTAAAGAGGGAAATTAAGAAAAAAACAGTTGTAATGATTTTAAATAATATCAAGAATTCTGGCTAGGCTCTGGGGGGGGGGGCTGTAGCCCGATAGCCCCCTGGATTCGCCACTGTATATATATGCACAAAAAATTATGCAAATACTGAAAAATGATACGATCAATAAATAATTTCAAAAGCAGCGATATTTTAGAAGTTGCTGCCATATAAAAATGATAAAAAGAAATTAATTAAGAGCAATAAATTCTGTTACGTTTTCTGAGTAACCATAATCACGCGAGCACCGAGAGAGATTACTCGCCAAAATGTGAACTCTGAAGAGACAGAAAAAAAAGCCTTTTCCCCCAATGCTGAAGGTCGTTTTGGAATTGACGTAATTTCAGACGTAAGGCGGGAAAAAGATTTATGAAATTAAATAACATACGTTCTGAAAATAGATTTTTATTGGAGAGAATATCGGTTTTTGTTATTATTTAAAGCAAAATTCTGTTCAAATATGTCAATTGCTTTTAAAATACATTAGGATTAATTGCAGGACTATTTCACTCGGCAGAAGAATACCATCCATAGCTTCCACTGTATAACATTGTTGAGTTGTCTTGGACTATAGAATATTTCCTTTCACTCCAAAAAAACATTGGCACTTATAATTTAAAGTATTTAATGCGTTTTAATGCTTCCATATCCTATTGTGTTCAATTTTTAAACTCTGTATCTGTTTTTTTAATGTTTTTATATGCGTCTGTATTCAATTATTAAATTTTTAATGTGTTTTTGCTTTATGTTTTTTACAAATTTTACCTTTAATATGTTTTTTCATGTTTTAATTATTGACACTCAACTTTTAATTTTCCAATACAATTTTGAAATGTTTTTGGAGCTTTTCTTGTTTGTGTGTTTTGTATCATGCACTCTGTAATTGGAGTTTTATCTGTAGTGAGAATTTCCTTTTAAATAAATAAATAAATAAAATAAATAAATAATAAGCCGCTAAATGTGTAGTTTTATTACTATTGGGAATAGACCTTATTCTGTACTTTATCCTTTGCGTCGTTTTGCGATACACTGCTTTATTTATGACCAGAAAGAATATTGTTACGAATCTGTCATGTCGCTTTCCAGCAGTGTTAGTCTTATGGTTGGAAAGGGACATTTGCATAGATTCTATGGGATGCCGCGGGAATGGAAGCCAACGACCCCCGACCTTGGCGGCAAATTTGTCAACTTTGACGACAAAATGAAGGTCCTTAAAAATGCTGGAATTTTCTCGCTATCTCTATTAGGAGCGAAGACATACAGAATGTTCTAGAGATTCTATGTGACGTCACATCCTGTCGGAAATCCGGAGGTTGCTGAGATGAAAATAACCGTCTTTGGAGTGCGAAAGTCTAAGGAATCTTTCCTTGGAGTTTTGTTCACAGTACGAGTTGATAAGCTGATAGACGCCTAGCGGTATTGAAAGTACTGTTGCTGTTATTATAAGTGAATTGTTGTCTGTTTGTGTTGCTAATTTGTTCAAGTGCCAATTTTCGTGTTATCTGTACTTCGTGTTTTCGGAAATATTCGGGAATAAAGCATCGTTCTCCAATATCCCGCTTGTCGAACTGTTTTAACTGCACACCAACTGGACGATTTTCGTAACAATATTCTCTCATAGACTTTCTCGCATATTTACGTTATACGGTGCATAATGTAAGCGTGCTTGTGTTTAGCGTAGTAGTATTGTAAACAGAATCGAGTTTGAGTTTTTAACCTTTCTGATCCCTGTATAATTTTGTAATTAATCCATTCGAGGTCCACAATGTATGCTCGAATCTCTTCACTATACAGAGAAGCTAACGCAAAACGCACTGAAATATGTAAGTATTCTGGGCGAACAATCTTTCGCTGGTTAGCCGAGGAGTTTTTATTCTTAGCAAAAATTGAATATTATATCTTTACTCAGACGAAAACTCAAAGTATACAATTAAATTAACCAGAATTATAAATAATAATAAGATGCATAGATTTTAACTATCAAGCGAAACTCCATAATTCAAGCATCCATTTATTATTTCCTTCTAGAATTTCTCTTAAAATCCTGAATGACCAAGAAGCCATTCAAAGTATGTCTCATAAATTTGATGAGAAACCTCCAACTCTCACCAAATTCGCAACAAACTTCATTATCCTCTAAGCTTTGATTGTCAGTGAAGTCAATTCACGTGTCACAGCTCAAGACGATTTACAGTTAGACGTTACGATTGTCGACTGTGACATCGAATGAAATTGAAATGATTCCAATATTTTTTAATGTTTGACTACAGCATTGCAGAAAAAAATCATTACGGAAGTCGACAACAAGATATACAGTGGAATAGAAGAAAACTTTCAATTATACGAGGGTGTATAAAAAGTTTCGAGAGTAGCTATATTCTAAAGAAACTAATTTATTTATCTACGTGGACACTCTGTCATCTTCAAAGTAATCTCTTTGTACCACAATACAGCCTTCCCAGAATTCTTGACACTTCTGGAATGTGTCCTGGAAGTCCACGTCTCGAAGCTTAGTTTAGTTATTTTAACGTCCGGTTTTAAAGCAACACGAGGGCTATTTTGGGACGGATCTCGTCATTTTGAAAGGCGGTCAGATGACGAGGATGACGACCGAGCTGTTACCCCCCACTCTAAGCTTCCCCACCACACCAACGGGAGGGCGTTTGGCCTCCTATGTATGATATACCCACATACCCGGCGGAACTTCGGTGAAATCGTGTTTCGAGAATGGAGCCCTTCTGCTCCAAAGCCGAGTCGTTACCACTTGGCTACGCGGCTCCCACTTCTCGAAGCGTCAAGCACCTGCTGCGATTCGTGTTGTCATCTTCCAGTAAAGTTCTTCCTCTCTTCAAGCTCGCGTGCCGTTCGAAACACGTTGCACGATTCATGGCAACACCACCGTAAACTTTCTGCACCATGTGCAACGTCTCTATTGCAGATTCGCTGCATTTCACACAAAATTTCAAGTTAGCTCTTTGGTCAAGCTTGCTGTTCATGCTGGTATTTCAAAAGTAGTAGCGCACGTGGTCACGATAAGTACGAGCCGCCTAGCTAACGATGCACACTGTGCGATGTCTCTTGGCACACTGACTTACGAATGTAGGTGCTCCCTGTAACTGTGTGTGCTGCTATCTATTGGCGTGTTACAGAACTAGTCTCGTAACTTTGATACCACCTCGTATGAAGAAAAATGGTGGTTATAAGTAGAAATTATAAAGGTTCAAATAGGTATTGTAAAGTTGTTTCCTTGACATGCTAATCTTGGCGACCATTTTGGCGACTTGGTGATAAACTTGGCGACTTTTTGGCGACCATTTTGGCGACTTGGTGATAAACTTGGCGACTTTGGCGGCAAAAGGAATTTTGTAGAAAAATCATGAATTATAGTCCCATCTCTACTAGGAGCGTGAAATCTCAAGAGCATTCTAGATATTACTATGTGACGTCATTTGCTGTTGAAGAGGTATAAAAGCAAGCTTTCAAACCAAGAGTCGGTCAGTTGGACTTTTATCAGCAGTAAAGCTGGTGAACTGAGACTTTGAGCGCTATTGAAATTGCTGTTACTGAGACTTATTAGTGATATCTCTTGTTAATTCATACAAGCGCTGTTCAGTTTTGTTACCAATGATTAGTGTTTTCCTGAATCCTTCCTGGAATAAAGCTATTTTTTCATCCTGCTTGTTGGACTGTATTCGCGTACACCCAACAGACTATTTTTTTATGACAGTATGGTGACAAAGAAGTTTGAGAGCATTAATATTTACTTTTCATAGATAGAATTTCTCATGTCGATAAATAATAAAAATTATTCCACTTTAATTAGAAATGAATAAAATTTATCAAAAAAGTTGCATAATTTAACACGAGCTTCCACGATGTAATCTTTAAAACATTAAAAAATTAGTGACATTTTTGTGCTGAAAGAGTACAATTAATGAAAAAATGGAACGAATAAAAAAGTCAATAAACTTTTATTAGACAGTGCTTAACAATGCTTCGTTTTATGGGCAACTACATCCAAAAGATATTAGGTACTTAACACTGTTTTATATTTATTTGTAATTTTAAAACATTTTATATCCGCTTTTATGAAAATAACTATTCTGATCATAAAACCGCGGTGTGCTTAATGTTTCAAATCCTATCCGCTTAATCTAATGAAAAAGAACGACCAGGCTATATTTTTTATTTATCTTTTATGAGTATGCATTGTAGTGAAAGAAAAGGGCTCTTTGAAAGATTCAGTATTAACTTTTTTATGTTTATTTATACTTTTTATGTGCATGTTCCCCAATAAATAATTATTCAACGAAACTCTTAAGATAATAAGAAAAACACAAACTACCCTCTACAATAAGACTTTAAATTCAGCGATATGGAAGTATGCAAATACTTTTCATTATATTATTTAATCAATATTTAAATTATGTTTCCGATAGTTTTGTTGAAGATCTTACCAGTTAATTAATTATTATTATTTTTTACTTTATGAAAATAGGAGTTCAGGAAAATTAATGTTCAGGAAGTTTTAAATCTTCTACTAATTCGATTATCAAATGCATTATTTGATTATGTTGAATTAATTTCTTTTGTATCGCAAGCAACCATTTTAAGAGATGTTGTTAGAAATTTATTTTTGTGGAGTTAGAAAATGAGTATTAATTATATTACTGAAAAGTGCTTATTAAAGGTAAATAACATAGGGGATTGAATATTTTAATTTCTGTTACAGACTTAACATTTAAACCGATAAAAACTAGTCATTTTGACATTCTAGGCATTATAATGTTTAAAGTAAAAAAAAGGAATTTTCCTCTTTGAAAAAAATTATTTTTCACTTTAAAAAAAACTGATCGATGTGCTTGACATTTAGATATTTCTAATTGTAAAATGAGAAATTCCTAACAGTAAAATAAAATTATTTTTTCTATATTTGCAAGAGTAAAGAGTCTATATTTCCAATAATAAACAGACTATATTTCTAATAGTAAAGTGGAATTCTATTTTCTATATATCTAAATGTAAAGTTATATATTTCTAAGAATAACATAAAATTCTATTTTCTATACATTTAAGTATAGAAGTATATATTTCTGTGAGTAAAATGAAATTATACTTTTTCTATATCTAAGTGCAAATATCTACATTATTAAGAGTAAAATGAAATCCTATTCTTTCTATTTGTAATAGTAAAAGTCCATATTTTTATTAGTAAAATCAAATTATTTTTTCTTTATTTATAATAGCAAAAGATCTGTATTTATGATGATAAAACAATCTATGTTTTTAACACTAAAATGGCTATATTTCTTTAGTAGGCTTAATTTTTTTAGGCTTTTCTAATAGTTAAATGGAAATAAAAAAAAGGCTAGAAATTTACAAGTTTACCCATATTCATATGTGAATAATATTACAAGTTTAAAAGAAACCTTTGGAATTTTTGGAATCCATTGTGGATCTTGTGGAAAGAGGATTGACGTCACGACACTGCGAAGACAAACGTGTAATTAGATGTTAGTTGACATGCGCAATTACGATTGCCAGGTGACTGTGACATCTCTAAAATTGATTCCAGTGAGACTCTAGAGAGGGGAAGTTTTGAATGTCAAAAATTTAAGCTTAGGATATGTTTCAAGCAGCAGTCACCGGTTGAAAATATTGCATCACCAAAACGCTTACAAGGTCAAAAGTTAAAGGAAAATTTAATAATCCATGCGATTTTTTTTATGAAAAAGGGATTAAAAACGTTGATGATATAGTTTAATATTTCAAACTGGTATTTGTAAATAATTTATGCGACAGCACCTGGTATGATTGCGTTAATGATCTTGCTTTTCAAAGGCTAGTTATCATATAAAACTTAAATTTGTCATAAACATGATCACTGAAAGCCTTTGTGGAATAAAAGCGAAGGGTTTCACAGTTTGAAAAAAGTATGACACGACTTGCAGGGTGAATTTTCACCTGTAACTTTGAGCTGAAATACCTTTTGAGTTATTTCAGATTGTCAACAAACTTTTTTAAACATAATAATGGGTATACGGTAAATATTTTCTGCAAATTTCAACATGTGTGATGCGACATGCATGATGCAAAAGTTGTTCAAAACTCTCTATGGGCACGTACACACGCAGCGGTTGCGGCGAACTCGGCTGAGAGCTGGGAACGTGTCGGTGGTTTTCACACGGGGCGTCTAGCTACTCGTCGCTGCATATTCGGCTTTCGCGCTCACATTCGGCGTTAATCTTTCTGCAGGTGAGTGAGATACTTGGCTCAATAATGGTGATTTATTTGAATTAATAATTAATTTGAAGAGCTCCCATCGAAAGAAGAATTCATTGCAAATAATGAACAAAAATTTTACATTTTATAATCTATGGAACTGTTTCATAAAATTCTCAACTGAATTCAGGATAACACATTTTAGTATATAATTTGTTTTCTGAAGTTTTATATGATATTCTCATCAATTATAGAATATCCGATGATTATCCTAATAATTAATAGGCATGTAGTTGAATTTAAAATAATTTTATTTCGATAAAAATTCAATTTTGATTTATTTTTAAACAATATAACAATTCATAATGATCATTGCATGTGCTATTTTGTGGTGAAAATTAAGCATTTTTATATTCTACAAAGGCTAGGGATGAGAAAATTATCTTTCAATATATTTTTATTTGTGATTCTAACGACTAATAGGAGCATGTGACGATTTGCCGTCAAAACCGGAGCGCCTTCATTGACGAAGCAGGGTACGCGTTCGTCGAAAACCGGTTGCACAACTGTTTCGAGCCAATCCAAACACGGGTTTGTCTCGTCACACCGGCAGCTTTCGGCGTAACCGCGTCGTGTGTTCGCCTATAGTAGAGGTTCCCAACATGTGGTACCCGTACCCCCGAGGGTACGCGAAGAGCCAATTGGGGGTACACGAACTAAAAGTCGGTAATGGCGGGCACAAGAAAACATAAGCGATTAAAAATGTTACAGAATTATGTTACAGACCCCAATTTCGTGTAAAAAGTAAAACTGGAAGTTGTGCAAGTCCTAAACCTACGCTCAAAATATGTAAAAAAGGAAGCAAAAGGAAGGTAATTTTTAGCTATCCTTACAAGTTAATGCGAAATTATTACAATACTGATTTCATTTGTTTTGACGTTGAACTAATATTTTAGTAAAAATGGCACAAAATGTAAAATAATAAATATGTCCTGCAAACGTTATAAATTCCAGTCATTTGACTCTTAAGCTTACCTAGCCCTTAACATTATAAATGTGTCATTTTTTCCATGTTTTAACTATTTTTTTTGTAAATACTCGTACCTGTTTACTAGCCGCAACTGTGCTGTTTGTTTATTTTTGATTTGTTGTTTGGTACCGTTTTAATTTGTGTCTTCCTATATTCTTTTCATTTCTTGTTCTTCTTCCTATTTTCTTTAGAATTATTATTATTTATTTTAATGTTATTTAGTTATTACTCAATAAATTGTGTATTGGACAGTTTGAAATTATGTATAGGAAAATTTGAAACTATGAAAAGAAATTGTGTATAGCTTGATTTAACATTTTTCTGGTGATGCAGTGTGTTGCATGTTTAGGTTTTAATTTGTGGTTCCCTATATATATATATATATATAATGATTTCATTCTTGTAGTCGTTAAATAAGGAACTTGCAGATTTATTAACTAATTTTTATTTATTATCAAAATATTTAAGTCAATTTCATAAGAGTGGCGGATATCATAGTTTAGGTTTTCAAGTCAAAAGCGAACAGAAAATCCCTGCATTTTCTCAGATAAGGGATTAACATATGGACACGTGATCAAAGTGAAGGGAAAAATAGCTATTTTTAGTAAATTACGTAAGTGTTTTAAGGGAAAGTATGGCGCCAACAAATCGCTGATTACGAGATTTTTGTTGGCGCGTGGAAGCGATTAAAATATTCTTTTAGTAATAAATAAATATGCCAAAACGCGAGATTTAATATACCTCCAGCGCGGGAAATAAAATGAAACTGGAGTTTAAGAAAAGTGATTTTGGAATACATTAAGATTTTAAAATATATAACATTAGAATTTAAAGCAACATTAAGTGAGATTATTACATATATATATATATATATGTAATAATCTCACTTAATTTTATTTCAAATTCTAATATATATTTTAAAGAATAACTCCAGTTTCGTTCCATTTCCCGCGCTAGAGGTATATTAAATCTCGCGTTTTGGCATATTTATTGCTAAAAGAATATTTTAATTGCTTCCACGCGCCAACATAAATCGCGAATTCTTTTCCACACTTTTCCCTAAAATACTTACGTAATATAGTAAAAATAGCTATTATTCCCTTCACTTTGATCACGTGTCTGTCTGTTAAATCCCTACCTGAGAAAAAGCAGGGTTCTTCTGTTCACTTTCGGCTTAAAACTTTCGAAGATGTACGCACATTTCGTCACTCTCCGATAATAAAAAGAAATTAGTTAATAACTTGGCCTGTTTAATCATCGACTACAATAACGAATATATATATTAAATATATATTAATATATATTATAATATATTAAATGTATATAATAATAAATATAAATAATTATAAATATTATATATATATATAAACTCTCTTTTTTCTCTTTATTTTCCTTATGATCGTATTTTAATTTATGTTATTTGGTAATTAATCAAGATTTTGTGTTTAGGAAAGTTTGAAAGTGCGTATAGGAATTTGAAATTTTGTTGGTTATTTTAACATTTTTTCCTATGAAGTAGTGTACTTTGTGAAGAAATTTTGTACTCGAATTTGCTGGCGTTCTTCGGAACTGTCAGTGGCTCGATATTTGTATGTCCGTAACGGCAGGTCAAATTACTAGTTATTTTAACATTATTGATAAAAAATTATCTGTATAGACGGATTGTTGGAAGGAGGGGATATGAGAGTAGGAGATACGCGAAAATAAAAAGACTTATTAAGGGATACGCGATGGAAAAAAGTTTGGGAACCCATGCTCTATAGGGAAGACCGTTGGACCTGCCTAGAGCTACCTAATTTGGCGTATAGTTACTTCTTGGGTAGTAGGTGCTCACCAAGAAAGGGTTTTTCAAAATTCATATTAGATTTTTAATCATATGAAAATTAATCGAAAATTTGACATTTTTTCTAAGTAAGCACACAAAAACCATTTTTATGCCACTATAAAATACAAAATATTAGCTTTTCAGAAACGAAAATATTTATTTTCCAGCAATTTTTCGCTTATGTTTTTGTAAATTATTCACATTTCCTTTTGAAAAAACAGAATTTGTTACAATGCCTTTTATTATTGTAACGAAATTCAAACCGATTTTATTGTATCCTCAGATATTTCACTCGCGATGCTTATGCAACGATAAAAATTGCTTTCTTTGGTCATTACTAATATAATAGCCCAGATCTGTCTCTCAGTAACGCTCTGACGTTACCAGCAATAAAACTCGTGCCATAGCACTGCGACACATTAAACAGCATTATTTTATTGTTAGAGCACCTAAATTTCAGTAATTTTAAATTTAAAAGAGTAATTGTCGTTCTAATTTCAAATTTAATAGCTCTAAAATAGCGAAATAAAATTTGCTATCTATTGATATAAAATTTATCTCGCTATGATCAATAGTTCCCGAGAAATTTTAAATGATTTTAATCATATATTTCAAATTAATTTCCGTTTTTTAATAGAAGGTAGTAAATTACGCCAGTGCTATATCATGAGCGTGATATAGTTTGGACGCCACGATCCATCTGATTATTTATAGCAATCGTGACGATATAATTTGATAATATTTTTTGGCAACGTTTGACAAGCAGAGAAGTGCTTTGTTTTGATTGGAATTTCGAAAAAGAATTCCTTTGAAATTTTAACTTTTGACTTACGTCTGACAAGCTGAGAATTTCATGGTTATTGAGTTATAATAAAATTGTTAAACAACGAAAAATACTTCACCCGGAATGTTGTTTACCAAGAGGTTTTTGAATAAAGAAGTATGTAAATAAAAAAAATCCTGTCATAAAGCATATGTTTATTTTGCTTGTTTTCAAACCATGTTAAACATTTCTCTCGCATATATATCTATTTAAATACGTCAAATTTGACGGGAAATCTCTTGAATGAAGAGGCAATTTTCACCCGCCACACCATGATGGGTGGTTTTCTAGTTAACTATAAATCAGAATTTTTCCTTTCGCTTTCATTAACATGATAATATTTTTAAGTTGGCATTCCTTTTATAAATTGCGAGACGCAAAAATCTTTATGCATAGAATGCAACGGCCGATGCAGTCAAGCCAGACGAAGACGAGACAAAGCAGTCTAGCCTATAACTTTATCATGATACCATTTTTCTGACTAGAAGTTCAGGCCGCGGTGGCCTAATTGTAAAGCCTCGGCTTTGGCGCCGAAGGGTTCCAAGTTCGAAACCCGATTCCACTGAAGATCCGCCGCGCATGGGGCCTGTTGCACGCTAAATCATACGTAGTAGCCAAACCCGTTGGCATGGCGGGGAAGCCTGTAGAAGGGAGTGCCAGATCAAGTATGGTCCTCGTCATCTGACCGTGGTTCAAAATTACGAGGTCTGTCCCAAAATATCCCTCGTGTTGCTTCAAAACGGGACGTTGATATAACTAAACTAAACTAAAGTGACTATAGAGTTTCGAATCTCCTTCAATTTTCGGAGCAGAATATTACAAAAAATATTTTACAGCATTTTTTTGAAAAATTAGGGTTTTCAATGAAAATGGTTTTATTTCCGTGCAATTTTTCTTTAATTTTAATCAATTTTTTTCAAATTTAGTTGTATATCTATTAATTTTTGCGTCAGATTCATAGATATTATTTTTTTGCGAAGAAAAATAAAATAAAAGCTGAACTAACCTGTACCTCTAGAGCGTGATAGGTCAGTACAAGTGCTAAGAGAAATCCTGTGGACAGAAACAAAGCGAGCACACATGATCTAAGAGTGAATGTTGCTTAAAACAATTAAAATATAACAGTTTTGAAAATTAGTTTTAATTATTATACTAAAAAGTAGACAACAATTTTTTTAAATAAAAATATAGACGTCAAAGTCGTAAAAACGTAAGACACTAAAAGAAATGCTTTAATAAAATTGGAATTTCAATTACATTTATAATATATTTTAATTTTAAATATATGTTAATATATGCTGTAATATATGTTACATTTAATTAAAAAACAAAACAAAAAACCTCCGCTATTTGGAATTCAAAATATTTCG
The DNA here is from genome assembly GCA_013235015.1 of Araneus ventricosus. Lineage (NCBI taxonomy): Eukaryota > Metazoa > Arthropoda > Arachnida > Araneae > Araneidae > Araneus > Araneus ventricosus. Next base: position 67,644 of record BGPR01007722.1, read on the forward strand.
GATTTCTCATTTGTTAGTTTCTGTTAATGTAATGTCACAAAAAAGAAATCCCTTGGCATTACTACAGGATTCGGATCATTTATGCACATTCAAGTGTTGAAATTATCATTAATTTTCTATGAAATTATCATCAATGGTTTATTATCTGAGTTACAATGACTGGATGAAATAAGTAAATAAGTATTGTAAGTCAATTCTCTTATGTCTTCAGTCTTCATTTGTTTAACAAATACATCCTTTCAATGAAACACTACTTATAAGTTATGCTGACGTCTTTGTATTCAGTTCTTCCCGAATTCACAAACATTTGCAACTCATTATAAGATTTTAAAATTTATCTGGGCAAATCAGATATACAGGCTAGACAAATAATTCTATATTAGCTACTCTGTGCTGTCTAATGATTTGTCTAATTTTATTCTGCCAAACTAATTGGAATTTATTGCGTGTCATCCCTTTATTTCATTTTCTAACAAGCTTCCTTCCGTTGCTAATATCGAGTAAGCTATCGTTCATGTCTGAAATACACAAGGAAGGTTTGGGCGGCTATATATTACAATAAAAATTCATATAAAGCTGTCAAGAGATTATTTGGCTTATTTCGTTTTACGTTTATAGTAAAATACAGGATACTACCATGAATGCTTGAATATATGGTAATAATTTCTGAAATTCCGGCTAAAAATACGAAGAAGGAGAAACATCAACAATAATATAGAACAAATTATGCTCAGTATGCATAATTTAGTCGATGAACATTTATTCGTTATAACTTCAGTTCGATAATTCCAAAATCGGTTTGCTTACCATTTTATTCTTTTTTCGCCAGATTCTACTATGTTTGTGGCTTGGAAAATTGAATTTAACGGAACACATTTATTGAAAACAGATTTCAAAAAAGAAAAAGGTCTGATGTTTATTCTTTAAGACAGTAGAGTCCCGCTAAGCCGGACTCGCTTGTCCGGATATTCGGAATCCCTTAATCCGGACGGGTACAGTCTGTAGTTTGATTTTATAGTTCGTTCAGAATTTAATTTTTCTTTCTTCTTTAAAATTCATAATTAACAGAAACGTACTGTGAGTTTTTTGTACTGTACAACCACTAAATTTTGAATTTTAATTATGCACAAAGTTGTTTTGTTTTATTAACCCCGCATCAGTTCGTAGGTTAAAAACTTAGGTCTACGTATACAGTAGTATTAGAATTAAATTTAACTGCTGAAAAAGTTGTATGTATTTATGAAAAAAATATTTATAGTTTTACCCATATGAAACTTGTATTACATAGCATTCTAATGCAAATTTCCATGTTAATCCGACTTTGGTGGATCACGGGTCGGTCCCTAACATAGTCCGCGTAGATTAGTGGGACCTCTACTGTGAAGGTTCAGCGTATTGTATGACTTAGATTAAAATGAAATATAAATACGTAACTGAGAAGTAATGA
>BGPR01007723.1:0-18892 GCA_013235015.1 Araneus ventricosus
CATGGTGAGTTCATTTTCTCGAACTATGTATTATTAGAATTTTCTTTCGTTTTTCCTGTCTTCTTTTATTCTCTTTATTATCAGTTATGAATGGCATGTGGTATCTTGCCGGCGTAGAATTTAGCAGCTCTATGCTGTCATCATTTTACTTTGACTGACTTCATTTAGATAACAAAGAAGGTTTTATTCAACAATTGTTATGTCCTTTATATTTTTTATGATCAGGAATAACACGTTATCAGGAGTAAATTCACCACATATTAGTTCAGAACTGTTGAACGATTTGATTTAGTTTTGATGAATTATTCACAAAAAGAAAAAAAATAATTCAGACTGGTTATATATCTGGATCATCTGTATTGTATTATTTTAGGGCAGAAAGATAATCAATTGAAAATAAATTAGGAATTAAAACAAATTTAAAAATAAATTTAAATACACACTAGAAAATTTAAACAATGTTTAAGTACCGAGCAATATGCAGCTGCATACGAAAAACAACGGAAGTCAAATATTATTCAAAGAAAGTAAAAAAAAAACCCAAGGAATATACTCCGAGAAAATAGAATTAAACAAGGTATCCATTCTATTCCACTTTTTCAAGGGCTTTAGACTATATTCGATGTGGACTCAAATTATTTGGGAAAGGTTTCTGTAATAAGCTTGACTTTCGTCTGAAGAAGATTCTCATAACCCTTATTTTAGGAATGTGGTGATTTAAACTAGGATTTAAATAAAAAAAACCTGGATGGAAATAATTTCGCATTTTCCGTTTAATTTGTAACAATTCAAGCCATTGTATATTCGACAGGAATGGCATTTGATGTCAGTCAAAATCGTATTTCTGCAATTAACAAAAAAGTGTTTGCTTCTCTCGCTTAAAAGGGAACTACGTAGAATTTTACCGAGATTAGAATATTCGATTTTCAACATTTGCATGTCCTGTACAGAATTCCTTTTTCTCTCCGATTTCCTTAACCTTTGTCGTATAAAGTGTGATGTGACTTTGAAAACAAAACCCAAATAAGCAAGTTTGATTCTTAATTTTAAATTAAAATACTGAAAAAATCACGAAATTCATTGCTGACTTATTTACCAAATTAGAATCTTTGTGTACCAATGACATTTTTTAAATAAAAACTCACAAACAAATTTCAACATTAATGCAATATAAACATGATGAGCTCCAAATATTTTCTGTTCATATATATATTTTTTCAGAGATTTATAATTCATTTATACTCTCCTAAGTTCAAGTGATTACGAAATTCTTCTTATTATTTAAGGTCTGCTATCTGACTGTAAGGGTTTTCTGAAAGTGAATTGAAATATAAAAATGGCTGTTCTTCTTTTTAAAAGAAGCATCACTATTTGTAATAACTAATCCATTTTCATTCAATATATTTAAATTACAGCGAGCGGAATATTTGTATTATTTAACTGTATAATTTTAAAGTATTTAGCTATATAAATTATGAAAGGCTTGAAACAAATTTCTTGACACTTAATAAATTTTCCCAAGAAACAAGCAGTAAATATACAAGGAAATTCAGCAACTTTGAGACAAATTTGGAGAAGGGCGGATAGAGGGCACAAAGACGATTCGGAATCATAGAGTACTAAATGGGCGGAAATGTCTTACTCATGAGCTAGGGTAAAAGAGAAGTCAAGAGAGATAAGAAGTTAAACGCTGACGTATAATGAGCAAATATTTGCAATCATATTTCCATTATATATAAGTATAATAACTACAAAACGTGTTCGAAATTTCAACCACAAGCCAATACAGAGGCGAGGCATTCGCGAAGCTCGGGATTTCTAATAATATAAATGACCCCTTCCATATTGCATGACCTACAAAGATACTAGGTATAGTGCCTTCAACTGATTCAGCGCGAGTCGCATACACTTTTGAATTCATATGATACCCGGAAAAGATAATATGGGATGGTGAATCTGGCGATGTAGCATATCACTGATCAGGAAAATCAGGATCTATCCAATACTGTCCGAACGTAACTTTTAAGCTCTATCGTCCTTCATTGGCGAATTTTAGTGAAGTAGGAGCATGATACTGGAAATACATAAATCGGTTTAGTGATTGAAGGATATACTCTGCCAAAAAATTCTGGCAGGACATGATGTAGAAAGATCGCATTTTTTTTGTTGTCCAGACAAGGACGTGAAGGATCAAGTTTTATGAAAAGGTCTCCAATAATTCTGACCAGAACAATTTCGGCGAAACTGTTTTCTCTTGCATATGTTCTTGTACTCTGGTGATTCTCCAACGCCTGGAAATGAGAGTTATGCTGATTGAAGGTTTCCTTCTTTTTCATATGAATTGCATCCGAGAACAAAGCAAGCACAGAAAATACAAGTTTTTTAATTATTTTGTGGAAAGGAAGAATGACCCCTTCTCCACTATAGTTAAGAGATAGCAGAGAGGGGGTCATCTAATTACATATTTGAGTGTTAGTCACCGGTGACAGATGTCCATTCCCAATGGCTACCGATAAACAGAAGCCGATGCGCCTTTTCTGGTTTCCTTTATTAAATTGTTTGGAATATTTTTGAAACTCTTCAGTTTTCACACTGCATGTGAATTAACAAATTAAAGATCGTAAAATTCCCTACAAATTCATACTTTTATTTTTCATACAGGTTTAATATTTTCGCAGATAAAAGCTCTAAATCTATTTTTGATTTCCAGTAATATACGACCCCTAGACTACCGAAACTGTGTGTTACCTCTCTGAAAAAAAATTTTTTAATGCGCTATCTTTTTTAAAAAACCTTAGTTAAAACATTATTATATTTTTTTTTATTCATTTTTGAAATGTGTCCAACAATTCTCGGGCATCCTGTATATCCTTTCCTGACAGAATCCTCCGAAATACAACTTCCCTGTCCTAGAGCTTTCGCTCAATTAATAGCACTTCACGAATTCTTCATATTGTAAGATATTCTCCTTCTCTTCATTCCCAATCCTTAGCAACTCTCTCAAAGGAATAATTTTAACATAGCCTTTGTTGCATACATGCAAAGATAGTATGATGGGGAGTACGCCTCTTCGGGAAATGTTCCTGATAGAAACACAAAGTGCTTCGCCCTCGTTAGAATCCGCTGCTCCATTTCGCCTATTTTACAACCTTAGGGATCGGATAACGTCTTGCAGTCTTGCTTCCATACGACGTCCTTTAACGCACAAAGAAGGAACTTCCGAACATTGCAAAGCTATATTCTAATCATCTTTGTGCCCATACCCCCATAATAAGTTAGTATCATTGGTTCTGAATCCGCAGTATTTTATTGAAATTCAAATTGTAAATATTTTACTGAAGTAGTTTTTTGTACGGAAGAAATGTTACAAGAGGCATTAGTTTGCAGTGTTTAATTGAATATTTCTAGACAATGTGCAGTTGTGCACACAACAGCAGCAATGTGCTGTTAGGTGATATGTTATTAATCTTATAAATTTATTTCACTTTTTTGAAATGTAGTGAAATTTCAAAGCAAACAATGTGGATGGAACTCAAAAAATACAAAAACAGGGTTGTTAATTGATGTCTGTAAGTATTGTTTATTGTTGATATTATGTTAGGGATTCTACAGATAGCAACATTTAGATCTTCGAAACAAAAGCTTATTCACTTTTACATGTTATAAAAGAAACAAAAGTATTTCACACTAAACTGACAGACTCCTTTTCCTTAATCCTAAATTAATTTCACCTTTAAATGTTTAAAATTTTAGAATTTTTCTTGCATTTGTTCTATATGCACGGTTTTCTCTTGTATATGTTCTTGTACCCTGGATGTTATCCAACGCCTGGGAATGAGTGGTATACTGATTGAAGATTTCCATCTTTATCATATGTATTATATCCAAGAACAAAGCAAGCGCAAAAACTACAAGTTTTCCTTAATTCTTTTGTAGAAAGGAAGAATGACCACTTCTCCACTATAGTTAAGAGATGGCAGAGAACGGGTTGCTGCATACTTGTAAAGATCGTATGATGGAGAGTATGCCACTTCGGGAAATGTTCCTAGTACTAACACAAAGTGCTTCGGCCTCGTTGGAATTTGCTGCTCCATTTCGCCCATCTTACAACCTTAGGGATTGGTTAGCGTTATGCAGTCTTGCTTCCATACAACGTCCTTTAACGCACAAAGAAGGAACTTCCGAACATTGCAGAGTTATATTCGAATCATCTTTGTGCCAATACCCACACAACAAGTTACTATCAATGGTTTTGAATAGCCAGTATGTTATTGATAATCAGATTATAAATATTTTACTGAAACAGTTTTTTATACGGAAGAAATGTTACAAGAGGCATTAGTTTCTGTTGTTTGATTGATTATTTCTGGACACTGTGTATGCAGTTTTGTCATTGTTGTGTTATATGTTATTAATCTTATAAATTTAATTGACTTTGTTTGCTTTGTAATTTCACTAAATTTCAACAATGTGGATTAATCTCAGAAAATAAAAAAAACAGGACTGTTAATTGATGTCTGTAAGTATTGTTTATTGTAGATACTATGTTAGGAATTCTACAGATAGAAACATTTAGATCTTCGAAACAAAAGCTTATTCAATTTTACATGTTATAAAAGAAACAAAAGTATTTCCCACTATAATGAGAGACTCCTTTTCCTTAATCCTAAATTAATTTCTCCTTTAAATGTTTACATTTTATAATTTGCATGAGGCATGATATTCTTGCATCCGATCTCATAATCATGTGTGTTGGAAATAACAAAACTTGGAATATTTTTTACTATCAGATATGACAGACATAATGCATTTTTTTGTTTCAAAGTGGACAAAAAAATGTTTATGAATATTTTTATCCTTTAAAGTTAGCATTTCAATTCTTGAAATAAAGGAATTTCTTCTTAAACTCTCCAGAGTGCCTTCAATTGATGTAATGTATTATAATCATTATCAAAAGATTAAAAATATATTTCTGAGAATAAAGAAAGATTGAAAAATCATCATTTTTCATAAAAGAATTTTACGCATGAAAAAATACTTATCATCATTCTTTTACACAGTTTTGGGAATAAATTGTGAATTTTGCTTTTTCCTGATCTTTCACAGTCTATTTTGGAACCTTTAAATCAAATACCGAATAAGATAAAATTTAATACTTACAAAAATGAACTATATGTAACATACGAATAAAACCTTCTCCAATACAAAAATATTCTAGACACTATCTTTAGATATTATATGAAATATTGTCTTTTTTGTATTCCCTCCTCGCATAAATATGAAGCATTGATACTTCTAGCAAATATAACTTACAAAAACATACCTACATAAACGATAAAATATATGCTATTTATGTCATGGAAACATAGTTTATAAGCAGATATAAACAAGTTTTTGTCGTTTATGTTATGGATAGAAACAATGAGATTGGATAATTATTTTGCCCACGCAGAAAAATAAAGACAAAGACATATATATCGACACCCACTTAAATATTTTCATTTTTTACGAATTTTTTTCCCCATTTATCAAATAAATGGGAAATAAATTCCCATTACGCAATCCATATATAAAGTTTCAAAGAAGTACTGAACTTAATAATTTTAGAATCTAATTTTTGTTAACAGTTCCTGTATTTTAAAAAAGTTGTTTCAGGGAAACGTTAAAAACCTTTAAAAATACATTTTATATATAAAATACTTGAAAGATCATCTGATAGAAAAGAAGAAAGTTTATCTGTAGAAATATTTTTTGATCCAAAGCAAATTTCTTATTGGAAACAAATTGGGACATGTTTTTATCTTGAGCTTCTGTACAATTTTTTAAGAAAATATGCATTTTCACTCAATTCCATATAGTTTTTGTCTGCATGGGCTTTCAAATCCAGGTAACGTCAATTTCTTCAGTAATGCCCAATGATGTGTGATGTTTAGTTGAACATCAACATATCTTTTAGAAACAACACGACGGCTATTTTGGGATGTACATCGTAATTTTGAACCGTGGTCAGATGAAGAGGACGATACCTGAGCTGTCACCCCTTCTCCAAATGTGTCCTAGTGGTAATGTCTCGGCTTTGGGGCTTAAGATTTCCAGGTTCAAAACCCGATTGCACTAAAGATCCTTCGTATATGGGGCCTGTTGCAGGCTAAGTCATACGTAGGGGGTGACACGTTCTCCCGCTGTTGTGGTGCAGAATTTTGGAGAGAGGGTGCCAGCTCTGGTGTCGTCCTCTTCATCTGACAACGGTTCAAAATTAAAAGTTTCGTCCCAAAATAGCCTTCATATTGCTTCAAAATGGGCGTTAATATAACTAAAACCTTCTCCAAACTTCCACACCACACTGGAGGGAGGAAATTTGCTTACTACGCATGATTTAACGGGCAACAGGATCCATACGCGGCGGATATTCAGTGGGATCGGGTTTCGAACCTGGAACCCTCCTATCCGGAATTCGAGACCATTCCACTAGGACACCATGGCTTGTGAGATATATGAAAGTACATTCATAATCAATCATTCATCATTCAAAGTGATAAATCTTGAACATATACTTTAAAATCAAACGAATGAAAACAGTATTACCCAAAATGTTATTTTTTATCGAAGTTACTCTTGAGCCTGAAATTTTTATCCGATTTAAATTACTGTAGAGAATGATATCATAATTTTTTCTCTGCATGGCTTCTATAAGAAATTATTTCAAGTGATAGAAAACCCTTTGAATTTCGACAGCAAGAGTAAATTCTTAGAAAAAATTTCCACATCATTTGCAATATTTTTACGTTCTATAAAATTTATCCATTTTTTCCTAAATTAAGTGTTTAGTGTTTTATAGAAAATATTAGGTTTAAAAGGTAGATTAAGTTTCGTAGAATATGTAAAACGATAATAAGCGTTATATTTCAAAAAATATTTTTTCGAAAATATCTACTTTAATTTGAAAAGTAATAAACCATTATCATGATAATACAATTTCTAAATTCCGGAAAACAGTCTTGAATGAGAAATCAGACGAATTTTACCAAAGATGCAAAAAATGCCTTTTTTCAAATAATGCCATTGAGTTAATTTATGTTTTACTACATACGTTCAGTAAGTTATTTTATCATTATAGTCTTTACACTTTTTCTTAAAATAATTGCAATGATTAGCTTACTCTTTAGGGAGGAGAATAAGCTATGAGAGTTGCTGATTTTAATTTTATTTGTCTATTTTTTTAATCTTTTATTATATACTAGCCGCCGTCGACGACCAGCCGTTCGCCAGTTGTTTTAATAGCCTGTGGCTATGCTTCGAAGTTGGCTAAATAAATTGGCCGTTGTAGCTGGTGAGGGACTCTGTCAAAGTTTTATTTTGCGATAGATATCGAAAATGGAAGGAGATGGTGGGCACTCCACCATTGATGTATCTAGACATCATTAGCTTTCATATGAAATAAAAATTGTCGAAATCAGTCTTGTGGTCAGGGCTAGAGGCTGGTCCTCTGATGTTGCCAATTATTTTAAACTAGCCGCCTTCGGCGTCCAATTTGTTCGCTGGAATATAATTCCAATTGAATCTTGTATCATTTTATATTCATGGCTGTTTAACAACGTAAATTTAAACTTCAGATTCTGGTAGTGAATGGTCTTGTGCCTGTTCTGTTCATTGTCTACATAAATGTCCGTAATAGAGTCAAATAACTGACCATTCCATGTAACATCTAATTATTGCACATTGCGGGCGCCATCTTCATTTCTTGCTTCTCTTGCAAAATATGCATTCGATTTCAACATTAAAATGACGCAGAACATTTGAGGGACAGCGGCATGTTAGCTAAATTAAAACATGCTCAAAAAAGAACTGAGACATAACAACCATAACGTATTTTACGTATATTATTTCATAATGTACGTAATATCTCAGAGAGCTTGGTTTACAGATTCCATTAAGATTTTGAAGAAATAAAATATGAAAGCAAAATGTATAAAGAAATTACTTCAAATTTCAACAATGAAAGAGAAACACGCAATTAAATATTTGTTTAAACAATGAAATCGGGTTGAATGGCGTTTCAACAATGAAAAGTATTGTCGTAAATTATGCCAAAAAATATATTTCAAAGCCTATTAAAATTACAGAAGAAATTGCACGGCAACTTAATTGATATAAAAATTAATTTTTTGCTCTTTCAGATGGCGAAAAAATGATTTTTGTGCTGCAATTTGTTAGGAAATTAATGAGGAAAAATGCCAAAATTTCGCTTAATTTTTATTCAATTAAAATTTTAATTAAAAGTTCAAAAAAGAGCTTGAGGTGTACATTCTTACCCTCCAAAATATATTTCTGCTAAATTTCGTAACTCTTAGTGCAGCGGTCTGCCCTATAAAGAGCCAAAACACACACATTCTCCTTTATTATTAGTAGAGATTTACTAACCACATTTAAGCATGATTGTGAAAATGCTTGATCCTAATAATGACTTCTTGTTCCTTCAATTATTATATTAGAACACAGAGCAAAAAGTCATAAATATTTCGAAATGGTGCATTTGCAACAAGGACAAAATGGTTCATAAAATGTAAAGAAATTTAACTCTTGCTTAAAATATCACAATATTATTCACCAATAGGGTTTCGAGAGAGAATGGTAGCCCAAAATTTCTACGCACATTTCATTCAATGTTAATAATTAATATTTCACATTTTGAACAACATTTTTCATAATATTCAAGAATAGCCTTCATTTAGTCACGATATTAACAATGTAATTTACTATATATGGCTGTGATCGCTGAATGAAAATTTTGTGCTGATACAAAATTTTGGAAAGTTAAAGAATCTAAATATCCCAAATCCTAAAATTCCAGATTCAATAAAATTAAAAACAGGAATACAAACACATGTAGATATTTTGATGCTAGTTCCAACATCAGGAATGAAATTTTCGCGTTTCACTCATGATAGAAGGAGAAAATTAAATTGTATTCAAAAAAACTGAAAAATTTTGCACAAAGATTAAACATATGAGATAATATTATTTAATTTTATTAGCTTCTCAAAGATTTAAAAAAATCAGTAAAACTATTTCTTTTTATGGGAAAAATCTGTAACAAGATAGTACTCTTAAAACAAATACTAAAGGAATGGGAAATATGCAGTCTGAATTGCAATGAATGAATTATTTATGCCTTATTTAAAAATTATTTCCAGTCGGTAATTTTCTTATCATAAATTACTCAGTCGAACAATTGCTGAAGTACCAGAATTTCTCAAAATTTCGTTTCATGAAGCAGAGGAATCCCAGAAAATATTTTATGGGCGATGTACGATAATTTTTCTTATCTGCAAATGAAAGAAAACAGTGTATCGCTTTCTATCCTTTTTCGCAAACTTCAGCAGTTGTGTTTGAGGCAATTTTTAACTAAATTGTATAAACGTCCCGTTTCGAAGCAACACGAAGGCTATTTTGGGACTGACCCCTTAATTTTTAACCGCTGTCAGGTGACGCAATTGACACCTAAGCTGGCATCGTCTCTATAAACTTCTGCACCACACCAGCGGGAGGACTTTTCACCCCTACGTATGATTTAGTGTGCAACAGGCTCCATATACGACGGACCTCCGGTGCAATCGGGTTTTGAGCCAGGAATATTTCGGCCCCCAGGTTGACACCTTACAACTTGATCACCGCAACCTCAAGTGCTTGAGAGAAAAATCCATCTGTTTTTGAAGAAGGTGCAATAAATTGCTGCTTCTTGCTGCAAGTATTGGTTGCAAAATTTCTATAAACCATCAGTTGAGTGCAAAAGGTCGTAGCCAAACACTTGGGCGTCTGACTGCAGTATGTCTTCCGTCCATAGAGAAGCTCTTTTCTCAAAGAGGGTTATTTCGAGGTTTAAAAAATGCGGCAGAATCGGAAAAGATTTCGAAAACATGCTGAAGGCCCTGAGACTTTCTAGTGAAACACACCAGGTATGCTACTCTTGGTCATATAGCCACGAGCATTCTCAATTCTATAGAGATTTACATTTTTGTGGCGACCATTTTTTGGTCATATAAATAATGTCAGCTTAAAAACATGGAAACTTTAACATTGACTCTTGAAACTAACTATTCTGAAAAGAGTGTGAATACCGAGAGCTGAGTTGTGTTACACAGATTGTCTGTTTTTCTGTGGTGCGATTTACCCTCAAATTTTGTTATGGACGAAAATACACGTCCCTATAAGACAGCTAAAATGTCTGACATATAAGGAAGTAATGTTGCTGAAAACAAAATATGTTTCTACTTAATCTCCGGACTTAACTCTTGTTGAACACGCCTGGTATGCGCTCTGCAAGTGTATTGCTCAAAAATAAAATCCTCCTCCTCGAAACACAAAAATTATCTCTAGAGATTAATGTTCCAGAATTATCAGAAGCTCTCCTAAGTTTAGTGAACAAAATGTGCTGTGCATGAATCTGCTTTCGCATAGGACGCACTTCACACTGAAGACCATCATATCGTTAATTCCAGCAGATCCATAATTTTTCAAAGCTGTTGAAAACTATTGAAGGCATTGTTGTCATTTTTCTTTTGTTTACCTTATTTCGTAATGACTCATATCTGTACCATTGAGTATAATAAATAAACTTCAAGACATCTATTAAATAAGTAACTCGTCTAATTTCCTAAATTATTTTCATCACTTGTTTTGAAAGGTAATGATTCTGTTTCTTAGCGTTAATTGGAGCTTTGTTTTTAAAGTACAATAAATAGTTTCCTAGTTACTCAATACGCATTCCGGATACAAATGCTTATTATGCAGGGCAAGTTAAAATTAATGTTTGGATTTCAAAGCTTTACTATACAAAATGTAATTAATGTATTTATTCAAAAGATACATACAAGTAGAGGTATTATAATCAACTTTTGAATGTAGACCTGATAAATGTACAATATGCGCTCCTTTTGTTACACGGCATGCATCAACTCTGTAATGCAATTCTTGCCAAATCTTGTGTAGCATGTCTGCGTCGATTCTGGTGATAACAACTGTGATATGGGGCTTTCAAATCATTCATGGTCGTTGGAAATGAAGGCACATACACATAATCCTTTACGAACCCCTACAAAAGAATTGCATGTGGTGCAGTCCAGAGATCGTGGTGGCCAAGGTAACAGCGTTTTGTGTTCGGCAAATACCCGACCCATTCACCTTTGTGGTCACGTGTTATTGAGGTGGATCCGCATTTCAGACAGAAAATGTGGGGGTGCACCATCCTGTAAAGGATCGTGTGTATGTGCCTTGAGGTTCAATGATCACAGTTGCTTTCTTCCGTCGTTCTTATATCACAGCTGCTATCGCGAGCATTGATACAGAGATGCTACAGAAGGTTTGTCAAGAATTGAATTATGTATGCCGTGTAACAAAATGAGCCCATATTGAGCAGTTTTCAGGACTACATTCAAAAGTTAATTGTAATATCTCAACATGAATGTATCTTTTGAATAAATGCAATAATTACTTTTTGAGTTGTAAAGTTTTGAAATTCCAGCATTCATTTTAACTTACCATGTATCATGATCAATAATTATCTGTAATTTCTAAATTAATATTAACATTTTTAACTTTAATAAATTTGTAAATAAAAAAAAGACAAACTCATAATTAATATTTTAATTACTATATATGCTGCTTTTTGTGATCGTTTGGTATATGTTACATTTAAAATTGCAAATAATTATAATAAAATAATAATTTGTTTTTGTATCAAAATTAGATGGAATTAATTTATTAATCTTTTTGTATTTTTGGTAAAAATCTCTTTTATTACTATGGAAGCAATTTTTTAAAACACATGATATTTATTTCTTTACTACGACTAACAAAATTATTATGTTTCTACTATCCAATAAAACAAATTTCGAACTGTATTTTGAATGGAAATGTTTCCTTACTCACAAAAGAATTTTCCTAAACAAGCACCAGGAAAAATTATTTTCTTATTAAATTATTTAGTCAAATAAGATAATAATGTTGCTCTGCGATATGAAGATAAAAATATCAATCAGAACAAATATCAGCATCTCAATCTAAAAATTGTTGATGCAAATTGAATTTGTATTCTTTAAAGCTTTTTTTTCTATTTTCAAGCACTTACAGGTCTAGTATGAATTGGGAAATGCACAGAAATAAAAAAAAAAGCTTCAAACTATTTTCATTGCATCAGAAAAGTCTCGGAGAAAATAATTCACTATATATAATATAAAGTATATCTCGATAACTAAGCAAAATATATGTAAAATTTATTTTGATTAGCAATTTGAATTGTATCTAAAATCTCTGAGACAGAAATAGAACTCATTAGTAGATAATATAAGAAATATTTTAAGCAATGCTCTTAGGTAAAAGAAAATTCTTTCTAAGACTTTATTTATTAGCAAAATAATAATTTTTCGCTTTTAAATAAATTGCTTACAAAAGAAATCATTTTACTAAACAAAATATTTTGCAAGGAGGAGAAATTCTTATAAAATGTAAAATATTCTAATTTTTTTTTATATCTGAAGTGAGAGGAAGGTGGATTATTAATATAAGCAATTTTGAAAACTGTCATGACATATATTTGTATATATGATACTAGGGGGCTCTGCCCCCTGCTCGCTAAATCTCGCCAACCCCCAGGATGATTGCGTAACAATCCTCTGGGGTTTGCTACGCAAAACCTGCTGGCTTCGCTAGCTACAATAAAGACACTGGATGTCCTATCACAATTGTTATAAAATCATATATATATATATATATATATATATATATATATATAACACCCCCTGCTCGCTCCCCTCATCAACACCCAAGAATTATGTTGTGATTCTTTCGGGATCACTATGTGATACCAGCTCACTTCGCTCGCTTGCCGTACAGTTATCCGTTTCTGCTAGTATTAGGAAATTATAAGTACATTAATTACTAAAAGTAAATTTAATTATTTGAAATTGCATGATCTCCTAAAATTAATCTTTCATCAGTTTCTACAATTAAAATCTTACGGTAGCACAGATATATATGTAAATGTTAGAAAGAAATTTGAAAGTTAATATTTATAATTCAAAGATGATTAAAAATCAAAATCATTTTCATCAATCAGAAATCAGTCATTTAAAATCAGTCATTATTTTATAAGTCATTTTCTTGGCGTAGACTTTTGACTATTTATTCAACAGTTTATTTCAACATAACTTCATTCCACCAAAATTTTAAGTTTAAAACTGATAAGATAGCCTTTTCCAAATCTTCAAAATAAATTTTTAAAAATTGTTTTTTCCACCAAAATTTCAAATATGCCCTCTATACAATTAAATGTAATTCAGAAAAGCTTCTCCACAAATATACATGCTTATTCCAATAATTATTGAGTCAAGAAAGATTTAGGGTTTTTCTCAGTGTAGTCATTTGTGTTTTAAATCTCATAAAATTCCAGTTTTCGTAGAATGATATAACCCATCTTACAACATTTTAGGTAAAAAAGGACAGTTTAAAGAAAAAATTGGCTTGTGATATGTTCATATTAACTATTCAAAATTTAAACCCATGAAAATTATTTACTTTCAGCCTTTTATAATTGATAAGATAGCTTTTTTTTAAAAAAAATTCCAAAATCCTTGCTTTTTACAACAAAATGTTAAACATTCCCACTTTTCATAATATTGTTCAGGAAAACTCTTTCACTTGTATACATGCTTATTACAATAATTATTTAGTCAAGAAAGTTATAGTGTTTTTCTCAGTTTAGTCATTTGTGTTTTAAATCTCAGGAAATTCTCGATTGTCTCTTGTCGTAGAATTATGCAACCCCTCTCGCAACCTTTTAGCTAAAAAAGGACAGTTTAAAGAAAATAGTGGCTTGAAACATATTCATATTAACTATTCAAAATTAAAACCCATAATAGTTATTTACTTTTAGCTTTTTAAAATTGATAAGATAGTTTTTTTTCAAAATTTACAAAATTGATGCTTTTTTTAACCAAAATTTAAAATATGTACTCTTTTTCATGAAATATTACACAGAAAAGCTTCCCCACTTGTATACATGCTTATTCCAACAATTATTTAGCCAAGAAATATATATTATTTTTCTCAGTGTAGTCATTTGTGTTTTAAATCTCAGCAAATTCTTGACCGTCTCTTGTCGCAGAAAGATGTAACCCATCTTGCAACCTTTTATCTAAAAAAGAACAGTTTAAAGAAAATAGTGGCTTGAAACATATTCATATTAACTATTCAAAATTAAAACCCATAATAGTTATTTACTTTTAGCTTTTTAAAAGTGATAAGATAGTTTTTTTCCAAAATTTACAAAATTGTTGCTTTTTTAACCAAAATTTTAAATATGCACTCTTTTTCATGAAATATTACGCAGAAAACCTTCCCCACTTGTATACATGCTTATTCCAACAATTATTTAGCCAGGAAATATATAGTACTTTTCTCAGTGTAGTCATTTGTGTTTTGAATCTCAGAAAATTCTTGACCGTCTCTTGTCACAGGAAGATGCAACACATCTTGCAACCTTCTAGCTGAAAAAGAACAGTTAGAAGAAAATTGTGGCTTGAAACATATTCATATTAACTATTCAAAATTAAAACCCATAATAAATATTTACCCTTAGCATTTTATTATTCATTAGACACCCTTTTTCAAAATTTTCAAACATCTTTCTTTCCTTCAAAATCTTAAACATGCACTTTTTTAAACGATGTCTCTTTAAATGTTGCCTCTGCACATGTAAACACACTCCCTCCAATTATTATTAAGTCTTGGTAAGTATTATTTCTACTTGGGAATTCACCCTATTAGCCAATTGTTGCTCGCTGCGTGCTCTGACTCGCCTAAGCCTATCGGCGGCATTTCTGGCAGATCTTCGCTGAAATTCTTCATCCAGGGATTCCCTTGCACGCTGCTCCCTTCTACGCAAATTGTATTCAAATGTTCTCAAAGAGTTCATTTTAAATAAATAAATTCAAAAAAGTAACGACTTCTCCTGTAATGCATAAGTGATTACCTCGATTAGCGAAATGCTCGGCGTCAGGGTTCAGATTGGTAAACAAACTGATCGTTGCCAACGGGGAGAAAGAAATAAAGGTTCTTTTTTTCGCGCCACGCATAAGCGTTTTATTTAATATAGATTAATTAAATGCACAGTTTTAATAAAGTTTAAACAATATAAGTTTTAAAAATTATTTTGTACATTTTGTCTTTATTTTGTAATTCATTATAATCAATTCTATAGAATATTAGAATCAGTTTTCTCTAATTCCATACCCATTAACGTCATACTTATGGAATCGAAAATTAGCTATACCATTCAATTCATTGATAATAAAATTCTGAAAATAGTAAAATAGTGTATTTCATCGATTATTCACAAGTATATGATTTAAAAATTCTTGCACATTACAAAGCTTTTATAAAATTCCATATTTACAAACATGAAAGAAGTGAAGTTAAATAAAAACAGAGCACGAATATACGAAATAGGCATGTGCTTTTCTATGATTATGTGAGTTTTGCTCTTTAGTTTAACTACTTAAATTTATTTTTAATCATGAAAACTATCAAAACCATCTTTTCTAAAACGAAATGAAAAGTGGGATTTTTTTCCTTATCATTTCTGTCTGGGAACGATAAAAACGAAAAATTTTCCCTTTATTCAACAAATCTGCCATAAATTTCTTTAGATTTATAAAAAACAAATTCCCATAAATAATAAATATAAGTAGAAATTGAGCTCCAAGAATTTAAATAAACGAAATAATTCTAACCAAACATTTTCAATATAAGTAGAAAGGCCTTTAAACGATGTTTAATATCCGAGCATCAGCAGCTGGACAAGAAAAATGATAATTTCTTTTCATGTAATGTGTTTTTGAAGAGGAGAAATACCTCTTACATAAACATTTATGAAAAATTATCTTAATATAATTACCTTAATCATATTTTTAAGTGCGCGTGTAAAACGTTTGTTTCTTTAACAATTTTTAATTCATGCCAATTATCATTGATAATAGGAATTTGTTATATGCTATAATAGGTGTATATGTATTGTGTGAATCTAAATGGCAGATTAATAATTTCCAGGTGAAAAACCCAGTCTGGTTAAAACAATGCAGACGAATTTCCAAATTATTTACCATTTGCTAAATCTCGAAACTTTCATAATAATATTCTGTAAAGATTAATATAAAAATAACCATTCTAAAATTTTACACAATATTGTAGCTAATAAATTTGTAACTTTAATAACTTTATGCTACTATGAGCTGAACTCGCATGTTCGTTATACTTATTACTTCGCCTACATTTAGGGGAAAGCCGGATAAGATGGGGAGGAGTGTAAGATGACGAATTGGATTTTTCTCAAAAATTACCCTAGATGAATCCCCTTAATCTGCATTATCAGAGACCTGTAGCGACCAGCTACCTGTGTCACACCCAAAGATTGAATCCTGGTATTTGTGTGATACACAGTGCGCGGTAATGTGTTTTTGAGTTGTTAATACGTAACTTTTGATTGCTGCTTGGTAAAGTATATTTTACGGAGTAAGTATTTTTGATTCATGCATGTGATATTCGTAAAGTGCTAATTAAAACGTGTTCATTGATGTATTATTTTAATTTTTTCTGATGATCTCATATCCTTAAATGTTGCGAAGTCGGGTAAAAAGTGGCGAAGTCAGGTAAGATGACGAATTGGGTGGAGATTAAGATGACCTCCACGCTAATTTATAAGATCTTCCTGTTACCTGACTGCCTTCCCTGCACCTCACTAACACTCGAGTGAAAAATGATAATCTCATTAAAAAAGAAGAGGAAAAAGAAGACAAACGAAAACTGTGACGTTGAAACAGGCTGAAGTTAATAAGACTAAACGCAACACACCTGCTAAAAATCCTACGAAAAACAAGAAACTAGCTAAACAACACCTCGACTTCTAATGATCTGAATCTGAAGGTTCAAATCATTCATTTAAATTTCCTTACGTCGACACTGATGACAATCTGGACCCAGAGGACCTCGGTAATGAAGAATATATCGTTTGCGGTGAGCAAGGAAAAACGAAATTGGAATTCCAATGTTTCATATGCCAGCTATAGCAGCATTCCATCCGTACTGGCTCGGACGAAATCCAAGCCCATGATGGTACGATTTTTGTAATTGATTTCGTTTCTTAAGGATTGAATCTAAAATTTAGAATGATAATATTCCATTTGTTTTATGCTGTTATTGCAGTTCGACTTGCTTTTTTTGTTACGTGCGATTTGTTATGATCAAGATGTAGTCTCAACAGCTTTCAAAAGTTGTTTGATGTCATATGATGATGAATTAAATTTTTATTCCAGTTCATCACCTTGCCCGACATTGTTCGTCATCTTACCCGCACAATGGCGTAAGATGACTTCTTTTTTCTAAAATTAAATGTTTGAGTCTCACACTTCAAAATAAAATTTTAAAAAAAATATCACTTTAAAGTAAAGAGTTGCAAGAAGATTTTGCCGGAACAATAATCAACCTGCAACGAATATTGAGGTCAGGAAAAATCACCAAAGCTTAAGGTCGGCGTCTTACCCGACTTTCCCCTATATATATGATTCCATAAGAACATGATTGAATTCCTTACAAGCAATATTTATCTATAAATTAATTTTCTGAAATAGTAACTAACATAAACTAATATTATACTTAATTGTTGCAAAGAAAATTAATACGAAATGCATACCCGTTAAATTGAAAATTTTAATGCCATAAGCATGGGTTACAAAAGATATTAGCAAGTCAAGTAAAACCGCTATTATTGTCAGTTGTAGATAGCAATTTCAATTAAAAAAGAATACAAGATGTTTTCTTTTCCTGTTGTGTAAATGATACATATTTTTTTCCATATCAGACAAAGAAGTATGTTTTTATTTAATCAAAATTTTAGATTTTATTATTTGTTTAATACAGATCTTAATCTATGTCAACCATTTGTCCATAGAATGAAAGAAAATCTCATATATATTACAAAATATTACTTTTTTCAAAAATTAAATAAATTTGTTAATAAACTGAAACAAGAAAACTATATTACGTTGACCATCATAAATAATTAATATTGCTCTGCTATCTTACACAAAGTATTTTCGACACTGAAACGTTTATTAACTAAACCAATGTAAAAAAAAGAAGCTTCATGAAGAAAAATAAAAACCTCTTCCCTTTGCAAACCTTTTCCAATTATCGATAGAACAAAAGCCATTTCTTACTTTCAAAGATGATCATAAACAAAATGCAAGGCTGAAACAAAAAAGAAAAATTATGAAAGAAATGGGTGTGCTAATGGTCTTGCTTGATGCAATGAAATAGTCATCATAGTCTTGAAGTATTGTAAAGTAACACAGGCCATTAAAATAACTGTTTCGGACTAATGATGAAACCACTTGGTCAAAATAAATTTAGAAAGTATAAACACAAATAATACTTCATCATCTTTTTTCCTGAAGATAAATCATTTTACCATTATTAAGTTAATATTTCGAGATTTAATAAGTTTACTTTTGTCCGAATAAAATTTATGTTTATAAAAGAACATAAAACTTTACATTGCATTTTAATACGAAATGATACTGAATATTTTACCATTTAAACTGATATTTGAACTGCAATTCTTCAAACTCATTTAAAGTCATCGGTCCTAAATTGTATAATACTTATGGTTCATAAGGAAATAAGCTGTATACAGAATGCCGCCCCATGTCCCCGTGCCTGATACCATTACAGCATCCGTAAATAAGCTGTATACAGTAAGTACTTATGATTAATCAATACAGTAAGTACTTATGATTATGATTAATCAATACAGTAAGTACTTATGATTATGATTAATCAA
>BGPR01007723.1:18902-69087 GCA_013235015.1 Araneus ventricosus
TTATGATTAATCAATACAGTAAGTACTTATGATTATGATTAATCAATATATAATTAATTAATCAAATTAATCAAGCCATAAGGTGTACTGAATATTAATTAATCTAATTAAATAAAATATAAGCTGTATGGGTACTTAGGATTAATTAATCTTGTTGCAACAAAATTTGTAGATTATAAATTTTCCATGAAATTAAAAATACTTTTCAAGTAATTGAGACCATGTGAAGTTCACGGGCTCTGCACGGAAGAAATCCTTTCTCGGATTGCATAAAAAGTAAGCCGAGATGTCTTTATGATCCATAATTTTGGTAATAAAAGAGGTTCAGAAATTCAGTAGAAGGAAATTATCTTTATTGTAGCCAACAATATCAGCATTTACAAAGCACATTGCATTTGCACAGAGATAATCTTAAATAATCACAATAGTTATACAGATACCCATTTCTACGTCAATGAATGGCTAGCTATTCAAAAATAGGAAATACAATGAATTTCTATGGTATTGTAACTATCATGAAAGAGCTGCAGTTATTTAGTTTGCTGTTCAAAGTGGCATCCTACTCATCCTTTCTCTGAAATAACTCCATATTCAGAAGGACTAATGCGTGAGATATTTTTTTTCATAATTCTTTTAACGTTATTTTTATTTATGTTTAATATTTTTACTATTCTTATTTTCTATTTAATGTAATCAACTATTTCAATATAAAACTATGTTAAGGACATAGCACACCATGTAAATTAAGAACGCACCAGCGGGCCACAGCAAGTCAGCGGGCGCTTGATGATTATGAAGCTGGATTTGCTGTCTTTCCACACATGTCTAGCACAAACTGGCCACGAAATCGCAAAATAAATCATATTTTGATTTCAGATACGGAGACTTATTCGGATTTGAAATTCAAAGATCTAACGATCTGGTCGATCGCAAATCCTCGAAACCTAAGCATCTCCTAAGCTTCCAGCTTAGTTATCTGGGTTTTGTGTTTTTAGCAAGTTACTTATAGAACTCAAATAAACCAATATTGGAGCACATTTCAGCCACCGACCACATGATTCCGAGCTTATTATACACTTGATACTTCTCTAGGTTGATATATCTATATTTGAAATATTACACCGACTGAATTCCTTCAAGAAATCGGTGGGTTTGAATTGAGAGAAATATTAAGGAAAATTCATCACTGAACCTTTTAGGCCACACACACATCTAAGCAATGCGTTTCCTCAGAATTACCACCTACACATGTACACCACAATAAAGCGGTCATGACATCTCTTTGTGGGTTTTTAAAGATTGGTTTGTGATTACAAATTTCTGTTCTGGCTGTCGTTGTTCCTGTATAGTATGTGTCATTATTTATCAGACCTCAACATACGTGCAATATAGATATTGTATATCATATGTGATTTCAACGGCTACTTATAAAAATGAATGTATTGTTTAAAATTGTCAGTATTTATGTTTCTGTAAGGAGATATTACTGGCTATCTACACATAATACCCTACAGAAAGAGCAAATTAGCACATTCAACTAATTGCAGAGTTGAGTTTAGTTATATTAACGCCAGTTTTGAAACAAGGGCTATTTTGAGACGGATCTCGTAATTTTGAATCACGGACAGATGACGAGGACGACACCTGAGCTGGCACCCTGTCTATAAACTTACTTACCTTACCAGCGGGAAGCCCCATTCGTTTAATTTAACGTGAAACAGGCCCAATATACTACGAATATTCACAGGAATTGGGTTTCGAATCTGCATTCCTCCGTCCCCCAAAGCTGAAACCTTAACACTAGGCCACTGGGCCTGTAGAGTTTTGTTAATCCAATCTGCAGTATAGTTTAACTAACGCTGTATGGCATGCCACTGTGTTAATTTAAACCATGAAGAGCAGTTCCATCAACTTTTGAAGCATTTTTCTTCTCGTCTATAAACATTTCCACGAGGCTTCCCACAAATAAATGGATGACTGCACAGACGTTATGATGACATATTAGAAAGTGTCTCGAAGTTCAAAATGCATTACCAATGCATTAACTACACATAAATATAAATGTCTCAGAGTCCAAGAAAAGAATAAATGATCACCATGCATAATTAATTATACTGATGTCTGTTTTGAGAAGCAAATATTGTCCTTTTGTATAACAGATATAAGCTTCTTCATAAATCTCTTATTACGTAATAATAATTTACTAAAATAAATAGCTATTTAATCTGATAAAAAGCGGGTTTAAATTTTATTTTTATTTTCAAGTTTTAAACTCCAGTGTGTGCCATTTACTTAGAAAGAGTACTGTAACTGTTACCATAAGTTCTTGATGGATCCCCATGTTTTGGACATTCTTAAAATTGAAAACACATTTTAGAAATTATGACTCGCTGATAGAAGTTTTAATTTTTAATTTTGTATCAACAAAATTAGGGGGCGCAGAGCACTTTTAATATGCAAAATTGCTCTTCATGAATTGTGATTGAAATATTTTTTTAATAGAAACAAAGAGCAGGGATATGGCATATAATGTTTACATTCGAGCATACTTCACATTTTAATTCTTAAGAAATAATTTTTTTTAGTTTCTTTATAAGAAAACGCTTTACACAAACAACACTATCATTGGCAAAAAAACCATAATTTTCATTTATTTTTCATGGAAAGAAACTTTTTTTTATTTTTGGCTTAATACAGCGCAAGGAAAAACATTTTCTTGAAATATTCGAGAAAATTAATTTGGGCATCTTGAAGACTAAGTTGAAACGAAGAATATTTTAGTGCTGTTCGTAAAAGCATCGGATCCTAAAGATATCAGATTAATATTTCCTTTTTATTGTCTTCTCTTTGTTCTGAAATTATGTTTAAATTCTGTATTCGGAGTTCATGTTTTGTTATTCAGAAGAAAAAAATACGAATACAACAAATTACTTTTGCTCTATCTTCATAATTTGTTCGTTCGTATCCTTTGGGGTTTATTTTGCTCAGTTAAGTATTTAAAGATTGGTATGCATACTTTATCTATGAGCGTTAAACAATAACATGCTTTTAAGAATTAAGTGATTTTCGTTTAGTCATTCAAAATAAATGATGGAAAAATGTTTATTTTATTAACATAATCTTTAGATATCTAAGAGAAATTAATCAATGCATCATTTTTATTTTCTTTCTTACTGTGTATACAGGGTGTCCCAAAAAAGTGGAACAAGCGTTTATTTCCTAAAATATTGATCTTAGACACACACTTCCAATTCCAACGTTTCATCAAAAAAGGCAAGAATTTGTAAGAAAATACTCTGATATCCAAGGAGATTGATAGTAAAAAGTTACAAAAATTAAATTTTTTTACGGAACCCGCAGACCAAACATTTCAATAAGTAAAAAGGTTTTTATTACTTTCATCTTTTCACATACAAAGTTGCAGGTCTTTATCTGGAAAATTTACAGATATATAAGAAGACAAAATTATTGACTTACACCAATTTCCCATACATCACTGCTGTCTGATCCAGTCTTGGAAGTACATTTTAGGGATAATATTCATATTTCAAAAAATTATATATGAGAGGAATCAGGACATAATATATTCGTTAATTCTTGTTAAATCTAAAAGAATAGTCAAATAATACATTAATTGAAGTATTTATAAAAATAATTCATCTTGGGAACCTTCAAAAAGTATCTACGGTGTCATATCAGCAGTGAGGGTCATCTTCCCAGAAACAAACAGTACAATAAAAATATTACAAGGATACTATTGAAATACAATTTTTCAAAAATAGCTTTACATTCAAATAGTCCAAACTTGTAGTTGTAATTATCTGAATTGTTTTTTGGAAAATTGCAATCCTGTTTTTCGTTGAGTGATTTTCGAAAACGAAAATCGAAAATATAATAACCAGCCAAGTTCCCGTTGAGTAAACATGAAAGTGAATTCGAAACCTAAAATCATCCAAAGAAAAAAATACAAATAAATAAATAAAAAAAATAATTAAGAACGCGAAGGCAAACCATGGCCTCCCATGGACCTGTGTCTGCCCTACTTTTTCATTCATTTTCTGTCTTCTATTCCCTTTTTATCATTTTTCATTGATAATGAAACTCTCAGAGTGAAGAAGTAAGCAAATAAAAATAAAAACTGAAATACGAGTTTTTAAAATAATTTTAGTGAGTTCTGCAATTGTACAGACATAAAGGACGAGTTAACACTGCTTTTAGGTAAAGCTTAATAATACGCACATCGCTAAGAGCAATTAATTCAGTATTTTTGTTATTAGGCTATTTTACTGCTGTACTTTAAAGTTCCATTTTATCACGTTGTCCTTCCATTTCCTTTCAAGGCGATAGTTGCAACTATCTGCCAATGAAATTGAGTAACAATATGCGCCATTGGCAATTTTTTTCAATCCATTATGATTGGATGTTGTACTACTGGATAAATATTTGCAATTCGCTGTTTTTCTATATTGAATAAATTTGCATTTCAGGAACAAACATATCCATATAAATTTGAGAGCAGCTCCTTGAAATTTAAAAAATTTACATATATCTGTGAGTTTTGCAGATACAATCGTGAAACGTATTTTATACATAGATGAGTGTAAGAGGAATATTTCATTCCTTGGCACTTTTGCTCTAGGGGCTTTTTATGTTTAACTTCCACAGAAGCTAAGGAGTTAACACTCAATTTCCTACCTTATTTTATGAAACTTTGTAATTGAAAGTATATGTATAGATACAATATTTAAGGAAATAAATGCTTATTTCACTCTTTTGGACACCCTGTATAATTAATGAAAGAATTTTCGTAATCGTTTTCAGAGGTAACCATAATTTTTATTGCGTTTCTAACATTTACGGTTTGTATTCGTGCAAAAAACCAAATTTGGTTTAGATTATCCTTGTCGTATGAATTTTTGTTTAACATTCTTTGTAAATACAAGCAATAGCCGTTTTCCATCTTAATTGCCGTGAAAAGTGTACAAAATGTCATTAATTTGAAATTTGTACTTCTTACACAGTTATGAGTCATAACATTTGCTACCAACCTATAATTAAAATTGCATAATTCTATTAGATATGAAATTAAGGGAAAAAACATTTTCTAATCATTCTTTTATTTTTCTTGAATTCTAGTTTTCTGTACCTGTTACTGACCAGTTTATTTTCTCCCTTCAAAGTTGCCATGTTTTCTCCAGCAAATCATTTAGAATTGTATGCAATTCTGCTACTTTACTTTTTTTGAATGAATTAAATATAAGTGTTGCTACGCTTTTTTACGCAGTCATATAAAATTTGAATCAATTTCAGCAATGAATCAATAGGAAGCAGCCTTTCTAGAATATTATATATTAATAAATATTTATGATTTTTTTAAGAACTTCATTAATTTTTGGTCGCTCATCATCGTTGAAAATGGAATTTGCTAAAATTACTGATCGACATTACTCAAGAAAAGTGGTAAGTCGCGGGAGCTACACAAAATCCTATCGACAGCTTCCTATCAGGTAAGAAAGAAATGGTTTAGATGGTGAATGAATTTAAATATAAATTTAGAACTAAAAGATAACCAAATATTATAAAAATATATAATTTTTATTTAGCGAATTGTAGATAACGATACACAGCGATAAATTTCATTTCATTTCGATTGAGTTTTGAGATTTTTTATTGTCATTCTGCCGTTTTAAACACAGCTATACATAGCGATAAGCGAACTGTGTTTATCTACAACTGTGATGTCATAATCTTAATGGTCCTTTGCCATTCACTCTTTTATTACCAAGTAAACCTTAAAAATAATTAGTGCCTTACATTATAATATGAACCGTTTTGTAGAACCACCTTTCCACCACACCTAGAAGAACCTTTCACTACAAAATAAAAACAAGATTAGATGAAACTAAACAGTAAAAACAGCTATCAACAAGAATTATATTTAGCCTTTATATTTCCCCGAAAATTGGTGTTATTTTTAATAATATACGTGTAAATATCATGCACATCAAACGAAAGCATAGATGAAAGTTTCATCTCGATATCAGCTTTCTGTGGAACGGGATGAATCGAAATCCCTCTTCGTTTTCGTCACTTTCTGGTCGCCCCCAAAATGTAATCGTGACGAGGTTTTCACTGTAAAATGTGAGCTCCGATTACTGTATGTCCCACGGCTTTCCGCAACTTTTTGAGAACCATTGTATCCATATTAACTCCAAATTTGCCGTACCTTAAGAATTGTGCTAAGCGTTTGTACACCAGTGTATATCCTTGAGAGTCAAATTATGATGTCCGGTGTTCCTACAAACAATGCTGTCTTCACAATGAAAAAAAATTTTCTAAGCTTTTAAAAAATACG
This sequence comes from Araneus ventricosus, assembly GCA_013235015.1. Classification (NCBI taxonomy): domain Eukaryota; kingdom Metazoa; phylum Arthropoda; class Arachnida; order Araneae; family Araneidae; genus Araneus; species Araneus ventricosus. Next base: position 25,258 of record BGPR01007723.1, read on the forward strand.
ATGAAGAAGAAATATATTTGTATATGGGAGAAAGCGAGGACTACTCTTCACAGAATTACTAGTACTGTTAATACAAAATGCGCGATTACCGATTATATATTTCATACAGAAGAAACCGGATATGAAATTTTAAAAAGCAGAAGCTTTAGCTATTTGAGCAGATAAGAGCAGGAAATCAGACCAAGGAAGGATAAAAAATTTTATTATGTGTAAGGTCAATCACCTATCTCATTTCAAGATAGCTACAGAAGACTCTCATCGCCGAAAGTCAAAGCAATATACACAAATATATACAGTGTTGTAAGTGATTAAAAAACATTTAATAAAATGATACCAACTACATAACGCATCGAGCACCATCCAATTTGCATAAGATCTCTGGAGCACAAGAGCCTTGAATTTAAACCCGATTACAAAGAAGCGTGAGACAGTATTCAGCAGGATTTCATCAAGAGCATTGATAGCCAATGATGCTATGTTTCAAATTAAAGGGTGCCCCACAAAGTGCTCCCTCATTTTCAAATTAAATAACACAAGAAACGAGGTGGATGAAAGATTGAAACCAGATGTATGTTTATTTTGAAAGCCCCAAAAATCTGATACAGAAATTTCAAAATCTGTTACAAAAGTTGCCGACAAGTGGCGTTGTACGCTGTAGTCTTTAAAAATTCCTTAAAAGTGTGCTCTGAAACACAGAGTGATCAGCCTTCAAACACTTCTACCGTTGAAACGTGAAATGAGCGTTGAGATCCTGGAATAATTTGACGCCACATTTGAATCGTTAAAAGGTCGAGAATACACTTCGTGGATTATGGAAGATGGATCCCGACCACACCATACTCGTTTTTTTGCCTTTCGTGAGAAATACTTCGAGACTAGAATTATTGCTTGAACTATTTAACATTTACTGGAGAACGCGTAGATTGGCCTCTATTCTTACCCGATCTAACTCCCTACAACCGTTTTTGGAGGTCACTTTGAAATGTACTGTTTTCCGTAACAGTCCTACAGCACTGGACATGCTTGAATAGTTAATCTGGGAGCCATCTAAATCCATTCCCTTTGATCTATTTCAGAGGGTGTCTGAAAATTTAATTCTTTCTATACTTCATCTCTGTTCTCATTTACAGCGCCACCTGTCGGCCACATATATAACTAATTTTGAAACTTTGTATCAAATTTTTGGGATTTTCAAAATAAACACACCACAGGTTTCATTCTTCCATCCACATCCTTTACTGAGTTATTTTATATTAAAATGACGGAGTCATTTGTGGGACATCCTGTACTTTCTTCAACGTATAATTTATGAATATTATAAATATTTAATAAATAATCAAACAAAAGAATTTTCCAAATATTTCATCCATTGCCATTTGCTGAAAGTGTAAAAAGTATATTTTTCGTAATTTTTTTTTATTCTCTTGTTCCCCAGTGGTACATTTATTTTTTTTTGATAAAATTTTTCTTTGAAAATTCTATTCCGAATAGTATTTTGGAAATATCGGTAATTTAGGAATTATAATTTTGGAAATATAGGTATTTATAGGTAAAAATCCAAATATAGGTAAAAATCCAAATTGTAAAGAAGGATTTTAGGGATGTCCTTTTATAGACTTATTAGGTTATTGTCAACTACAATGTTTGTAGCGATTAGATGTATAATTATTTTCTCGTTATAAAAAAAATTAAATTGGTGAGGGTTGTCATAAGGAAGGAAGCCATTCAGAGAAAATTTTCTTACGGAGAAAATTTATTTAATTCTGGTTTTTATAGTTTATTAAATTTTAATACTAATTTAGTAACCATTAATTAATCTGATGCATCACAATTGATTGCACAACCACAATGTTATAAGAAATTAAACTTTAAATTCCTCGTATAAGAGTCATTATAAGTAATTCCAGGATAGCTTTTCTTTCGATAACAAAACAATGTTATATTGTAAGTAATATATCTCACTCTGACATGGAGCATGACACACGATAAAATAAATCAGGAAAAGCCAGAACCAAAAGTGGCAGATTTAAAGATTCCGTCATTTTTTCTTCTTTTCCTTGTATAAATCTCATAAATCCGTGATTGATATCTTCAACGCGTGGGCTAGAATATGAGAAATGGTTATATTGAAACGAATTGGTTAGAAAATTCACCATTACAGGAATTCCTTTCAGATCCATATCCATTATAAGCACGATCATTTGTTCTTGTATTTTCCTCTAAGCATCAACCATATATATTCTAGAAAAAAAACTATACAAATAGAATAGTAGTCTTTTAATTAGTAATAAATAAATATATAGGAGATATTTTTAGCTAGTTTTATAATAAATAATATAAAAATGGTTTTCAAAAGCATCTTAGTTTATAGTACTGTTAAATAACTGCATATACCTAATAGTATATTCTGTATTTTCATACTAATTATCGTAAAGCTATTAAGAATATAGTTTATAAGTTAAAAAAAAATCAACAGCCTTAAAACCATTGTGAACGTGATTTTATAAATTTTTAAAGAATCGGGCCACAAATATTGCCAGAAAAGCCTAGTAAATATAAATTTCTGCCAGTTTAAATTATCAGTTTATACACAGATATTTCTCTTTCAAATAAATAGTTTGGATTACAATCCATATTAAAATAACTCCATGTAGATGGTCTAGAGCATATTTTATCTTAAATATTTAATAATTATGATCACTTTTATTATTAAAATTCAATTAAATGGTGTTTAACAATATAAATATAATATGGACGCGTTATTTATTTAGTTACGTTACAACTTCGAACCACATAATAATTTTGTAGAGTGCTAACTTAACATGCCTGAAATTAATTTTTCAAAATAATTGTTTTCTAACAGTATAAAGCTCTTGCCATAGTTAAATATTCAGATATGATTTTTAATCTATTTAAAATGAAAATTTTTTATCTGCATTTTTGTTGAATATCTTAATTTAAAAGAAATATATCCTATTTTGTGAATGTTTTAACGCAATATTTAAAAATCTTATAAAAGCATAATGCAGAAATCTATTTTGAATAAACTATATTCTTATAGATAGTATAATCAAGACATAAAACTATTTTAATTGATGAAGATTTTAATAATATTTTACAAATAATATTTATTCCATTTTAGATGAAATATCTAACAATGTTAAATATTTTCAGTGGAACTTGATTATTGAAGGTGCACACATACATTTTCCTTTATAATTTCAATTTATTTAATAAAACCAATTTCCGAAAAACAAACACTTTTGGAAACATGTTAAAAAATCGAATTGCTTTTCATACAAACAATGCATTAGATTAACAAAATTCTGTAAATTAATGAATGGATTTGAAATTCCCTCAACTTGAACGCGTCTAATGCTAGAAAAATTTGTTAAATATTTAAGGGCTTATAAGCTCTCTTGCTGTTTGATTTCAGTTTACTTCACTGACATTCAATTTTATAACTACTTACAGTAAATTTATTTTCTCTAAAAAGTCAAAGTAATTATATTTAACCATTAACAATATAGCTCAAGATAACAAACTGCTAATATTCAAACAAATATCTCAAAATTTGAATCCAAATCTGACTTTTCAGTGCAGCATGCATAACTTCTTGGATAAATAACAGCCTAGATACTGTCTTCTAAAGCAACACTTCAGACCTTTTTGGAAGATTTAAAATTATTTCACTGTCAGTCGAGTATCGCAAAATGCAACAATGGCTCAGATAAAAACGACAGCCGAAGTTTAACATTTAAAGTGGCATTCCATCGAATCATTTCGAGTTAATTCGATTCGGAATTTATGTACGCAAATCTAGAAAACATTTGACGCGTGGAATCGAAATCTCCTCTGCAAAAAAATTTGCATGCGCTAATGAGAATGCATTTTGAAAATCCTAGGTCACGGGCAGGGATTTTGCGAAATTCAAAAGATTGAAAGGCCGAAATGTTACGCTGCGGTTGGTAATAAACGACTTATTAAAAGGACGGCGTGCGAGGACTTACTACCCAGAAAAGAGAAGTTTCTGCAGGAGAGCAATTAGGGAGAATGTGTCGGAGAGTACGTGAAGAGTTTTAACAGCCCCACTGAGACTGTTGTGGAATGTTGTGGTACAGGTTATTTCCCGTAATTTAGTTCTCTCTACTTTCATTCTCATAAATATTGCCTCAGGGATACTAATATCGAATCAACTTACAGTTTTCCACACTAGTTTTAACATGGTAAACATCAGCAGTAGAAGTACTGATTTTCCAATTCTTCTCTGCTGAAATTTGGCAAGCTCTGTTTTTATCATATCGGAATACTGATTTTATTGTATGTCCAAAAAAGATTCCTCGATTGCCTACAATGCTTAATTTATTAATGTATGAGGAATCAGTTTCAACAATGCAGAAATACTAAATTTTATTTTCTCTCTTTTTTACTTTATTTCTATCTCTAAATGTTCAGTAAAATGTTATCGGATACTGTATCATTCGATATTTATTTATTTATTTAAAGAAAAGTACACTACAGAAATAATTCCATTTACAGAGAAAAAGAGAAACAAACACAAAAAGAGCAAAAACCACAAAGTGTGAATCATAAAAGCACTGAAAAACGCACTTGAAAATAAAAAGTTGAATACAGAGAACACAAAAGTTCAAAACACTTAACCATAAAAATTTTCCATACGCATAAATAATTTGGAACGAAAACACATAATCCAAAGAAACATTAAATGAAACACTAGGATTCTAAAAGCCGTATACTGTCATATTAATATCATAAATACACATTAGAAATTTTTAAAAAATTAAACCATTAAATCAAAAGACCATTTCAAAATAGCAAGGATTAAAAAGTTAAACATACACACTCACCACATCCTTAAAAGCACATTAAGAGTTTAAAAGTTTAAGGAAGAAAATGCACACGAGAGAAAAAAATCAATTCCAGAGTACAGAAATTGAACGCAGACCCACATAAAAGCACCAAAGAACGGTTGGATACATAAGAAAACGCAAAATTAAGACGCATAATTACGACATATATGTACAAGATGTGAATATTTTGTGTTCTCATTTATTTCCCTGATTATGGCAGCAAATACATCATCCATTCGGTTTTATTTCGTATAGAATTTAATACTGTTGGAGTCTAAAATTTGAAACTTTAAAGGTTAAATCAGTTATGGCCTCGTCACGTGGACATCCAAAAAAATCTCAGCGGAGACAATCACTTTTTTCCATCTTTGTCAATGGTACTGTTAAGCTGGACATTCATGGTGACATCGCTTCAAGCAAATTCGGACGCACTGCTACAAAACCTGTCCACAATGCGAAAATCCAATGAGAATTGGCATCGAAAATTATGGATTTTCTTTTTCGTTCGTAATCCATTTGTAGCGCTGGCAGTTCAATAGAAAACATTTAAAATTTTATGTTCCAAGAATAAATAAATAAATCCCTTTTCGGCAAGCTTGAAGGCAAAGGTAGATTCCTTTACGTTAATGTTAAAAAAGTCATGAAATATTACATATTGATCAATACAAACATAGCCAATCACTTTATTGTTTCTACACATTGCAATATTTACGCTGTGATTCTGTTTTCATGTCATTTAATTTTTTGCTATATCAAGGTTTTCTATTTTCTATTCCATTCTATTTTTCATTCCAAAAAGTTATGATAGATTTATCGGTCAGTACATTGGTCAGTTTTTTTATATCTCAACACATAATCATTCAACAGGTAGGAATCATAAAGAAATAAACATCTCAGCAGTGCAAATATCTCCTAGATAACATTAAGCCAGCCTATCTGAAACAGTAACAAGAAATTGACTCTTGGCACGAATGAAGAAAGACTCTAGATTTAAAAATTAATTTATTTAATCTAGGTTACAATATAATTGTGCGAACATTACTTTGCCATATGGTAAAATCACATGACATGGAAACACTTAAATACTACTAAAATGGGCTCATTTAGAGAACTCCCTGGTTACAGAGATAATAGTCACTAAATTCTTAACATATAAGAGAATAAAATTATTAAACATTGTGTGTGGCAAATTTAATACGTGTTTTTAAAGCATAGTATATGTATGCAGACAATTTGAACAGTAAATTTAAATTTCCATCGACGGTTAAAACCAAATATTCAGGCAGAAAATCCCAAACAATTTAAAAGTTAAGGTGATATTTTTCAATAGTAAAAAGGATAAAGGAAATTCTTATTTATATGTCTATCATTTTTGCCTATTTTATATTGATTTCATTAAACAAATCATGGTCCCGCCATGTTTAATTAAATATCAAATTAAAGTACTGTCAAAAAACCTATTATCAAATTAACTATTAAAATTATTTGATTAATTAAAATTAACTATTTACTTAATTAAAGTTAAAAATTAATTGTTACAAAACTTCACTAAAACCTTTTTCATGACTCATACTATATGCCAGTAATCTTTATCTTATAATTATCTAGTAATTATATTACTTTCAATAAAAGTCACTGTGGCTATGTATGTATGTTCCACATCTCCTCCTAAACTACTGGACTGATTTCAATCAAACTTTTCAAACTTTTTATTTAAGAGAAGAGAAAGCTCACCTTCAACTTTTCAAAGCCTAAAAGATGCTTAAAATTTCACATAATTAAAAATTAAGCAATGCGTTTTTCCGCGATGTCTTTCATTTCCATAAATTTGTTTCTCTCATTTTAATATTTTTTTTTCAAAATTGATTTTAAACTGAATTCGAACTGAACGAAGAACTGTTTCCAGAAGGAAGAATGCTAAAAGAACATTTTAAGAGTAGACGATTTAAAAATTTATATCGGGACAAGCTCTTGATTTATTTTCACGCTTTAAATTAATGAATAATTAAATAGTTAATTTAATTGTTTCAAAATATCCATTAAAACCTTTCATTGACTTTAGTAATTGTTAACAACATTTGAAGTACCTATATAACAAATAATAACGTATGAAGAAAACGGATGTTTTTAAAAATCGTCTGGTTCAATTGATATTCTCATTTTAATGGAAAGCGTTTTAGATCAGAAAAGGAATTTGTGTTAATTTTTACATTGAAAATATTAAACATGAAAACATTTTAATCTGGAGCAAAGCCAGGTATATCAATTAACAGTTGCATTTAACAAAATTTAACAAACATATTAACTATAAATAAATTAGTCATAAATTAATTATATATTATACCGTATAAAAAGTGAAACTGAATGCGGTTGATGGGAACTCATAACTTCTAAGTAATTCCTGCTGTCAAAAAACTTTCAATATAAAAGTAGTTTGTTATGATAAGGTGATAATTCCCCTAATTGAAATTTTCTTTTTATCTTCAATCTTAACGAAGCTATGGGGAAATGATAAATTGGCGGGTGTGGGTATTGAATATCGCTTTTCAGCTCATAACTTATAAGCAATTCTAGCAGACAAAAAATTTTTAGTATAAAAGTTCTTCGTTATCATAAGGTGATAATTCGCTTAATTGAAAATTTTTTTCTATCTTTAGTCGTAACAGAGCTATGGGGAAATGATAAGTTGGGGAGGGGATTGAAAATGGCTTTTTAGCTCATAACTTCTAAGAAATTGTGGCTATCAAAAAAGTTTCGATTCAAAAGTTGTTTGTTGTGATAAGGCAATAATTCGCCTAATTTGAATTTTCTTTCTATCTTGAATCGTAAGGGAACTAGAGGAATATGAAATATTCAGTCCCCGACCATTTCCACCCCCTTTGAGCCGGTTAGCCCATCTGTGAACTCAGCCGAGATTTTCACCGTCCTTACAACATATCCGCCGCCAGTTAAAATCTAATCAAAATTACTCTAGTTATCGTGTTTACAAAATAACACGGGCCAAAGCGTTATGCATATACTTCTCTACTAATAATAACAAGGAAAAGAACATTTAGCCCTCTATTCTCATAAGTATTGGAGCTACAAGAATGAAAGAGGGTGGAAGAAACTGCAAATGACGAGAGCTTTCCAACAAGGGGTAACATGCTTAGGTTGAAACGTACTTTAAGTTAGGGGAAGAGGAGGGGAAGGGTGGGAAAATCACTTTTCAGCTCATAACTTCTAAGAAATTGTAGCTATCGAAAAAGTTTAAATTCAAACATTGTTCGTTATGATAAGGCAATAATTCGCCTAATTTGAATTTTCTTTCTATTTTCATTTGTAAAGGAATTATGGGAAAATGAATATTTCCACCCCATTTCCACCCCTTTGAGCTGGATTTAACCATCTATGAACTCGACCGATTTCACATCCGTACAACATATTTCTGGTTAAACAATGATATCAAAATTACTCTAGTCTTTGCTGTACCAAGATAACATGGGAAAAAAGCTGTTAAGATAAATATATATATATATATATATATATATATATATATATATATATATATATATATATATATATATATATATATATATATATATAAACTTTTTAACGAAGGGTGGTTTTGGGTTCTAGGGGTCATGATCGGTGAAGATCTGCAGAAATTTTCCGAAAGTCGTGTCTGAGAACCATTGCAATAGGTAGAGTTCCTATAAGGAATCTACCTAAAATACACAAATGTTAAAGAAACGTTGATATATTTTTGACAAAGTTTCAGCAGTCAGAATATTGAATTGTCACACATGCTGTAATGTGCTGAATGTCCTAAGTTTTTGTTTAAATTATCATTTGTCTTTTGCCTCCTGTTTTACTATTTGATGCTGTTTCATGAACTGTTTTGTCACTTCCTTTGTCTTCTTTTTAGTTGTTTAGAACTTTTGCTTTTTTCGCATGCAGTGTAAAATGCTTTTGTTGTAAAGAATTGTAATTTGATGTAATGTTTTTCTTTCTGCGTTGTTGTTATTTTGTTCTTCCCTCCGTCCGGGTCAGTGCCTTACACCCTTTGGGTAGGCTGTGCCTCCGTGGTCAAATACATGAATTTCGAGTGTTGGGTCATAAAATTAAAATGAGACCGTGGGGATGGGCGAGGCTTGCAAAGAAAAGCGAAAAATCACAAAATAGAGATCAGTGATGCTCTCTCGCAAAAGTAGGGCGGAGGTCTCCATTCGAAGTAGGCGCCGTAGCTGAAGGGAAGAGACAGATTGTGTAGTTTAAATGGATCCTAAATGGATGGGCTGAAAATTGGAATGGCGTAGGGTGCTACCACGGAATTTTCTCAGATTGCCCTGACCGTGAATGTCCAGCTTTAACCCTTGAAGCGTTTTACACGTATTTTTCATTTTCACATATTGAGTTCAAAATCAGATAATTCATTTTTATGTGTATTATTTTTTTAAACGAGCATACATAAAATAGTCTTAAGATTTAAGAATCTTGATTAATTGCAATAAAGATTCAATTATTTAATTTACAAGCTAGTTTTTCAGTCTTTAATGCAAATAGATCAAAATATCTAACTATTTAGAGGTTAAACATAAAGAACATTAATATTGTAAGCCACGAGAATAAAGAACCTGCTTATCTAGGCTGCAATTTTTCATTCTCGCATTCTAGGTAACTCAAGGTGCCGTTGCAATGAATATGTTACGGTTTAAGTAGACTTTCCGGTTTGTGTGAATAATAGCCGGTTGTTATTAATTCCAACCACGCATATTATTAATAATAATGGATTATTGTCCGTATCGTATATAAAATATGAATGAAACATAAATTGTTCTAACTAAATGGAGTCATTAATTCACGTGGGATCAAGTGACGGGTCAAACATAAATTCTCATACCCTTAAAAATGAACTTTGTTGTCTTTCATTGTGCTGTGTTATCATCAGTGCCGATTAAGCTCTGTAGGTGAAAGATGCAATTTATGTTAGCAAGGTGCTACATAAACAAAAATACGAGAGATGTAATTGATTGACTAAATATTTTTATTTACACATTTAAAATTTTTAATTGCCAACTTCAAATTGATAATTTTTCTAGAATATATAAAAATACAAAACAATTCACGTTAGTTCAAAGATTCTTGTGATACACACAACATACAGATAAAACTAGAATATCGTTGCACATAATTACAGATACGTTAACATTATATTTTGCTGCAGATTTTAGAATGGAATAAGAGAGTTTTCTATAGCAACTATATTTTATCGTAACATGAGTTCACTCTGTAGTATCAAATCTAAATACACTTTTTAATGCATTATAAATAAGGATTTTTCTGTCGTTCGAACTCAGAAGAACTTTCTATTCGAGAAAGAAATTTCGTGTTGTGCTGAACCAGTGTTCTTTGCGAGACAAGAAGTAACTATATACTCGTATGGTGAATATTCAGATTTTTCCTGCAAATCGGTTCGTATTTAAGTTCAATGAACTCCAGTTTTATTTCATACTTTTTACTCGCTGTTCACCATCGTGATATTAAATCGCTGCCTCTGCGTTCACCCTCCATTCCAAGGGCACACCGTCGTTCTGAAGTCGAACAGCTCAAAAACTAGGCAGTTAGCACAGTTTATTCAGAACCTTTTCGTCTTCACAAGGAAATTTTCAGAGTTGATTCGACTTGACATCTCCTTCAGCTTTTACTTCATCAGCCAACGGATGGTCTTATTCCGCCCAAATGCACGCCGGCGAGGACGAGAACCGAATGAAAAATCATCGGCACCCGAAATCTCCAGACGCGCGACCGTTTAGTTCAGAGTCGAAAGACCAATAATCACTACACACAAAGGAAACTCTCCCAGTCATGTGACGTACAGACTAATTTACACCCCAAATGCTTCCGCCTTCAAAATGGCGAGCATATAATTAGGGGCGATAAAAGTGCTTAACAATTTTATAAACATCGAAACATTAAAACGAATTACATAAAAAGTTTAACCGATTAATAATTAAGTTGATTACTACAAGAAGAAAAATAATGAATTGAGGTATTTAATAGAACTATAAAAAATCCGTTGACAATTTAAAAGTTGCCACAAGATAAGAAAGAAACTTTGGTGGCAAAAATATAAATTATTTAAAAGTGCTGGCAAAGCCGAAAAATGATGTAATTCATTTTTGCAATCTAATAGTAGGGGCCTTTAACAATAAAAATTTTGGGGTCCCTTTCCCCTTCCCAACTTTTATTGATTTCTATCTAATCTCTAGATAAGCAGTTTTTAATAAAAAAATATAACAACAAACTGAATTTAGAAAACATTTCATTGCGAACGATCTTCAAGAAGGGTAGTTTCGGTATCACACGTATCAAAAAAACTTGAAGTAATTTCAAACAAAATGGTAAAAAAAAATTATGAAACTTCTTTTAAAGCATTCTAAATTCTCAACTACAAAGTTTGTCAGTGTTGCTGACTTGTGAGTCAGTCAGGCAACTGAAAAAATAAAAAAAGAAAACGCTGATCACGCTGATCTGCAGTCGCCTTTGAAAACATCAAAAATACATTCTGTTTATTCTCGAATTTCAATGATAGCTCAAGTTAATTTGAATATGTTCAAGTACATAATAATTTGAAATGAAAGTACAAAATTGGATATTCTTGAAAATACCATAAGAAAATATCTGGAGGCCTCGGAGCACCTAAAGTTGCAGTGGCCATAGGCAGTTGCCTACCTTGCCTATTTAATAATCCAGCCCTGGTCATCATGCCCCATTTCCTCTTATAAGCTGTTTAATTAATGTTAAAACATGAATTATAGTTTTACAGCTTTTTCTGTATATCCCTTGAGCATGAATAGACTTCTTTATGAACTACATAATATTGTTCAGCAACTTAACACAATAAATTTAATTTGCGCAAAGTCAAATTATCATTTTAAACTTAATATCGCATCAATCTGATTCTTGATTGTATCTTGCCTTATACTGAACTGAGATATCTCGTCTTTTTTTTTCTCCAACAATATAAGCAATGGGCCCAAAGGTAAATAGATATACTCTTTTCCTGTGTATTACGTGTGCCTGAAATAATTCCATTTGAAAATTTTATTTTCACTCTTTACTTAAGCACATTTTCTATAGTAAATACACATTTGCAGAGAATTTACAGTTCTCTAGAATTCATTTTTAAGTGTGTTAAGGGAGTCTGTGATTACTTTCTATTATTATTTCATTTTATTATGATATAATAGTAGACTGAGAGCAATAATATCAAAACTATGCAGACGCAAAATTTTCGGAGTGGAATATATTGTAACTACTCCTCTTATATGCGTATTAATGACAAATGCATTAAATATAAATAAAGTGAAGTATTAAACTTATATGGTAAACATAAGTAATGAAATATGAAATGTATAATGTACATATAATTAAATTATATGCGCATTATAACATTACTTAACCAAGAATTTACTAATGTACTAATGTAAATAAGTGTATAAGTAAATAAATCATATAATATGTATTGTTCATATAAATAAATGTTTTTGACAGATTATATTTTGAATATAATAAGATCGAAGTATCAAATTTATATTGTATATATAATTAATTTGTAACGTTTATTATACATATAAGTGTTTGAAATATCAAATATATAAATTGAATATTACTAATATAATAGCCCAGATCTCTCGGTAACGCTCTGATGTCAGAAACAATAAAACTCGCGCCATAGCACTTGCGAGACATTAAACAGCATCATTTCATTGTTAGAGAACATAAATTTCAGTCATTTTAAATTTAAAAGGGTAATTTTCGTTCGAATTTCAAATTTAATAGCTCTAAAATAGTGAAATAAAATTTGCTGTCCATTGATATAAAATTTATCTCGCTGTGATCAATAGTTCCCGAGAAATTTTAAATTGTATTAATCATATATTTCAAATTAATTTCCTTTTTTTAATAGAAAGTAGTAAATTACATCAGTGGTATATCATGCGCGTGACATAGTTTGGACGCCGTGATGCATCTCATTATTTGGTGCAATCGTGATGATATTATTTAATAATATTTTTTGGCAACGTTAAAATTTGCACAAAGATATCTGAAGTTCAAGTAAAATCGTTAAACAACGAAAAATACTTCACACTGAATATTGTTCATCAAAGGTATTTGAATAAAGAAATATGTAAATAAAAAATATTTCCTGTCATAAAAGATATGTTTATTTTATTTGTTTCCAATCAATGTTAAACATTTATCTCGCATATATATCTATTTAAACACATCAGATTTGACGGGAAATCTCTCGAATGAAGAGGCAATTTGCACCCATCATGGTATGACGGGTGAATTTCTAGTAATTATATAAATTTTACTGTCCAGGGTCTTTAAAAATATCGTTTACAAAATTTAAGGGTAGGTCATAGATAAAGAAACCAAGTTATTATTTGTAATAGATTATGAGGCCGGAAGTGCAAAATGGATACGCTACAGAAGAATCTTTGTTGGTGAAGTGAAAAAAAAAAGAAAATTATACAACAGAAAAAGTGTCCAATTCAGATTTAATGAAATGCAAATTTAAAACATCCGACAAGCACAGATGCACGGATTGCTACTTTCGACCTTACAAGTCGTAAGAAGTTTGACAGATATCATAATGGTAAGTAGGAAGCGGTACCAACAACAAACGTTTGCAGTACTCAAATTAAGTGTTCAAATGACATGTCGTCTGAAGCTATATACAGGTTGCATGTTGATATTCATGCAACTGTGCAGTTATGCTATTGTAAATTTTTACTCCATTAATCTTGCTTTGTACATTTTTTTTTCCTTTATCCTTTTCTTTTCATTATTTCACAGGCGAAGAGCCCTGTAGTTGACACACTTGGCGAGTTGTTGTATAGGGAAAAGGACACTTTTCTATATCCTTGCTCTTCCCTTAAAGTTTGTAAACGACCTCTTTGAGCACCCTGCGAATTGTGTATGTAAGTAAAAGAAATATCAAATTTACAATGTTCAATTAAGAAAATGAAGTATCGAATGTATTGTGTGCATGTAGTGTAGTGCTTTAATTTTTGTGTATATAAAATATAATTTTATTATATGTGTGTATACACAAAGAAAATTATTTTTAGTGCATATCATTCAAGTTATGTATAATATTTATAGTGTTTATGTTGCATGAAAATATAAATTAAATATCAAATTTTTAATGTGCATTTACTGAAATAAAATTTTTAATTTCCATTGCTAGTAAAGGTATCCAAATTCATGTAGCAGTAAAGATTTTTCTATATTTAAAGAAAGTGCAAGAAGAAATTTTTAAAAAATTGTAAACAGCGCATATGTTCAGAGTGCAGTGTGCTGTAGTCAAAAGACAGTCGGAAGTTTGGCTTCATCTGTTTACTGGCATATAACAAAGCAGGAACACATGCCTTGCCTCTAACGATGAGCGAGAATAAATTTCAAAACTTTTGTATGACAATACAATACCATGGCACAAATAGATATACAGCAATAACGATAAAAACAACTCACACACTATAGCATCTCGTGAGAACCTGGTTTCAAAGTCAGGTACACGTGTATGGTTAACCGAGGGAAGGAGCCAAGACCTATTCTGCCATCTGTTGGTTCTTTCCCGATTATGCTTTTTACGTAAACCCTCTCAAACCGAGAGAGGCGGTCTAAAAATTTCCCTTTAACGACAACGAAGGCCGGTCTGAGGCGGGTGGCTTCTTTTGACAGGAGCTAAGGTTCTGAGATCGCTTAGAAGATAAGCGCGGTAGGGGGTCTAATTATTCTTGCCAACCACAGCCCATTTCCCTGCACCTTAAGGGAAGGTTATAACAGGATATGCGGTGGTGGGGTAAATGGCCAACAAGATTGGGAAAGTCCAATTAATGTCGTATCCTACATATTCAAAATAATCCCTATAAAATTATTACAAAAACAGAATAAAGAGGTGAAATTCAAAATATAAGTATTGTTCTAAGGTGACTTGTCGTGAGAAAGAACTAGGATAGAAACATTAATTTCGATTATCTCATCGATTATTTCTTCTGGTAGTTCATGAATTTAAGTGCTGAATCAAGTAACTTGGAAAAACACGAAACTGATTTGTAATGTATATAATAAACCTAATTGGCATTGTTGTATTGCAATGAAACTCCAAAACTAACAGTCTATTATTTCATTGAATAAATCAGCGGGCTTGATGATTATTGAATATAAGTATGGTGATAATTGATGCTATGCATAGTGATATTTAGGAACTAGAAACATATGTTTAAATTCTTATATATGCTTATAAGGTCAAAATAATTCACGATTATAATGACAGTTTCATTTTCTTCGTTTTTGAGATAGTTTCACCTTCGAGAAATTAAAATCCCAGACCAAGAGAATAATGTGATATTTATTTGTTCTCAGGATATGCGGATGCTATAAAGAAAATTTTTTAAAAAATTATAAGATCATAAATGACAGAACTTATTTTCAAAGTTATTAGTAAATATCAAATAAATCTCCATTCTGCTCTTTCGGGTCTAAATCAAGCAGCTTTGAAATTCTTCAAATAAAGAAAGAATTGTTCTTAAACTTTCCGACTTCTCTCAGAAGGGTGAAATATGTTGGTAATTATGTCAAAAAATTAAAAATATATTTTAAAAAGTTGATGAGAAAATTCGATTTTTTTAAACAGATTCAAACAAGAAACTATACTTAGAATTATTCTTATATACAGTTATGAAAAAAGATGGTGATTTCCCTTGAAATATTTTCGAATATTTTCCAAAGAATTCTTTGCCAAAGCCGAAAGTCTGCAATTTATTTTCGTACCAGGAAATCAAATACTGAATATGTTAACTTCTAATGTTTCAAAATCTGAACATTATAAAATGTATCGGATTCCAATCCAATAACCTGCTTTATTCTATCATTAGATATTCTATGAAATATCATATTTCCTGTATTCCCTCTTCGCATAAATATACATTTAGATGAAACATGGATACTTCTTCGTACATATATAACTTACAGCAAAACATCTTTATAGCCGGAAAAGTTCCTCTATTTATATTATGAGAAGGACAAAATATATTTATATAGTGGTTGTAAACAAGTCTTTCTCTTATATAGTCTTTGTCTTATAATAGAAAAACTGCGATTGGATAAATAGTCTATTTAAGCTGAAAGGACATAGACATAAAATATATGTTGACATCATATTCTGAATATTTGGTTACTGTTTCTATGAAAAATCAATGCTATTTTTTTAAATTGTTGGAAGTTTAACTGTTGGAGCTACAACTAATGTAGTGCATAAAGAGATACGAAACAAATACTGAGCTTAATGAAATATTTTTTCATAAAATTTTTAACATCTCTTGTATTTTGAAAGCATTATTATTTTAAGAATATATTTAAAGAAGTTTAATTTTTTAAACTTTTGTTTCTTCAGAATGTTTGAAGAAAATGTATCTTCATTATCGAATTCCATGCGCTTCACGTATGCATGGGAACTCATTTTTCTGACCAAGGCAATTACGTTTGGGATAGAAATACGTAATGATCTATCTCAATCAGATATGGACTAGTCATAACTTGTATTAGTAGAAGAAATCATACATAAAAAGACAATTATGGAAAAATATCCTGTTTTGGCAAAATAAAACATGTATTCTGATAGTTCCATCATCCAATACTACTGAAAAAATTGAAGAAAATCAGTCTAAATTGCAATTGATCTGTTTTTCATTAGTAATTAGAAAATTTGTGTTGATAGCTTTCTGACTACTTACTACACAGCTTGAAAATTGCTAAAGAACGACCGATTTCTAGAAAACTGTGATTCAGAAAGCCATTCAATAGCAAAAGAAATAAATGTAGAGACCGTTATTGGACAAGTCATCTTATCTACATAAATGACAATGTTTCCGGCCATATCATTATTTGTAATTATAAGCAGTTGCGTTTGAATGGAATATCATATTATCTGTTTCTGTAAGTAGAGATTCTGAGATTCTGTTTCCGACAGCAAAATTTGACTTCAGAATGTATGTTAGGCATCACTTTAGTGTATTCGATCACGGTTTAACATTTCGATGTCTGGAGGCAATGCAAATCGTCGTCTACGCTATCACCACTCGCATATTGGTACGATTTCATAATCAGCTATTAAATAATACTGGCTTAGTTTGATGGAATCATGATAAATCCACTAAACTATCAGAGCATCAAAGTCAGGAAAGTTTACATCAGAGTATGATTTAGCATCAGGAACAATGATCCAGAGTAATTTCTTTGAGTAATTACTCTTAAGCATTGCCAATGATTCTGGAAACTAGCTATTTAGGAGAACACAAGGAAACGACCAGCTTCAGTGGAATATCAAAGGCACTGATAAGATATTCCTCAGGAGGAAAGGCATATGTAGGTTTTATGCACAATAGCATAGATTCATATGTTTGACGAAAATACAGTGACATCACACAGGTTTGGATTCTTAAGTCTTCCTCTGTAAGGTCCGATATAGTTGGACTATACTTTACGTTCAAGGAGGTCAATGCCCACCCAGTTAATGCAACTGAAGTATCCGAAAAATACTAGTTTAACATAAGAAACGCATACTATAGCGTAATTACTCACCGAAGCTAAATCTGACTGTATAAGCATAGAATACTCTAATGAGACGCATTTCTGAAAGAAGGATCCTACCTCAATCAGTACAAGAAGCCAAAATCGTCTCGAAGAACAGCTAACATGGAATCCCACAACACATCGCATCAGTTTTCTGTAAAGCAGTTGCCATAAATGCAAAATTAACATTAACATAAATCAGATGATAAATTATCCTTCTATCCTTAATTCATGCAGAATAATCATTTATCAAATCTGCTGAAAGTTGATGGAATCTTCATTTTTTTATTTGGTCATCTTGCTTTGCCATGGACGATCTGTAATATTTTGCATAAGATGCTTTTATTAAATATGTATCATATTTCATGAAATATATCTGTCATTAGTGATTATGACAAAAGTGTTTGACAATTTTCAAGCAGATTATTATGCTTCAAAGCAAATCAAATATTTTTCTAGTAAGTTCGTAATGATTAATAATAAAAATTTTTATAATTAATTTACTATTATTAAAATAAATATTATCTATTATCTCTAAGTAAATATTCACACTTATAATTTTAAAAGTTTTGTGAATAAACAGAAATATGTTAACAATTTTTAAAAAGTGGTTTTTTTTCAATATTCGCTTAAAATATCTCTCAAGTCTTAATACACATTTAAAATATTCAATAAAAAGAATCGTAATTTTATAAATATAGTTTCAGGAGTGCATGGAATTTATTTATTTAACTTTTTGTATATTTAGCAAAAGTTTATTAACAAGAAAGCAAACTGATAACACTTCTGTTTCTCATTTCTTAACTATAGCAAATTTTGTTGATATCTTTTTCTTTAGACAAACTGAAACAATTCATGTTGCGCTGAAATCTTCTTACCCAAAGAATTTTCTCATACAACCGCTATAAAGCAACATTTTTTTAAAAAGAAATACTTATATATATTGGTGATGAAACTGAATTCCTTATGTGTTCTTTTGCAGTATCTTGATTTAATTACTTCTCTGCGTAATGTGATTAAGAATTTATGAAAAGGTGACACACTTCTAACAATATGCAATAAGCCAAATACAACTCGGGAGAAAAATTTCATCATACATGTATTTAAGTCCCCTTCTTAATAATAATAAAAAAAATATAAAATTTGTTTCGGTATGTAATTTTTTACTTAAAGTAAAATCTCTAATACAGAAACATACTTAATTGGTAAGAAATATGAGAATTTTATCTATGTTCTTGCATGAGGGAAAATCCTTTTAATAATTTATTCAGCGAAGCCTAATATTTAACTTAAAAAGTTTTCCTCTATAGAGCAGAAGATTTTATAAAAATGAGTAATTTTTATGAAAATTTACTTTTAAATCTCACTAAAGGAGACCTTTGTCTATGCAAAGTAGAAGAAAAAGTAGAAGCAAAGGAGAAGACATATCGTTACAAATGCATTGATATGAAACATCTTGTTAAAAGTTATAAAATTGGCTTTTACCATAATTAAAATTATACGAAAATGATGGTTCATTATGATGATTATATAATTTTTAAGCATTCTTATTAATTTAACTATAGATTTACTTATTATGACCTTTAACTACCATTTAAAAATACATTTGCAATATGAATTAAAAAGTGGAAAAAATTACTTTCTATTCATTTATAAACACCTTTCTGTCCGAAACACAATTTAGCTGTGAGAGACTAATTAAACTCGAAATATTTCCTTCTGCACTTCAAACAAATTCTGCGATAAATTTCTTTAATGGTACAGAAAAAAAATTGTAAGAATAAAATTACAGCTAAATATTCCAATAACAATAAGAATAAATTTACACCTAAATATTCCAATAATAAAAATATTTATCGGTAAATATATTGAAAAAAATTAAAACTTTTCTTTAAACTATGTTAAATACCGGGACACTTGCAGCTGGAAGGATGAAATGAAAGGATTAAATGTAACTTGATTTTAAAAAGGTCGTCAACAATAAAAAAAAACATTTATTAAAATAAACCATACCTATGAATTCATAGTTGCGTATTTTAAATACGAAATATAGGTGTTTTTTGACTTTCTTATTTGCATGCCAATTTAATGAAAATAAAGATTAAGCTAATTGGTGTAATTTTAAAGTGAAATGATATTTTAAAATTTGAAAGTTTCTATATCCTAAAGTTTGTCGAAACTCTGGTGTCATACTTTAGCTTATTTTGGTGTTTAACTAAAGCTATAATCATTAATAGCGATACAAATGGAAGATTATAGAAAAGAAGAATGCAAAAGTTTTGCATGCCCATGTACCTTTCATTCTATAACTGAAATATTACAAATTTATTATTGTAGTAATTTTACGCTTCAATGGTTTGAAGTCGCATATTTGTTACGTATTTTACTTCGTCAGTTCTAATTCCTGTACTTTCTCAATGTTATAAGAATCCATATGCGCCTGTATTACTTTCTATAAGAACGATAAAAATTCTTAGAAACAAGACTTAAACTTACAAATTAATTTATGGCAATCGTTCAAAATATGATAAGAAAAATCGTCGTTACACTTATTTGTTATGAAGATAAATAAATATTAATGTTTTCAACAGCTGAAAGAAAATCATCCACACCGAATGTTTGGATTATTTAATAAGTAAGAAAGAAAAGTGAGGTTGTTATTCTTGCTAAAGGAATCACCAAATTCAATTCAAAGAATAGCCAATCAAAGCTTTGTTCCCATATATGGATTGAAATTTATATAAATCTCGATCCATATAAGACAAACAGTTTTTTATGTTATAATGTATGTCTTTATTTTGAATAGGCATTTAGTGTCAATCAGTCGTTCAGAGAAGAAACAAAAATCTTAGATAATGTAGATAAGAGAATTTTTATTAATTAACGAACTTACTTAAAAGTTAAGGAAACGCGAAACAACTACTAAGCTTGGACCTATCAGGAAAAAAATTATGTTCCATTGCATTCCAATGCAAAATATGTTTGCATAAATATAAAATGCTTATAAATTAAGCGAAAATCACAAGAAGACGAGTATTGTATAATAATAGAGAGGCTTATTTACTAATTAGCGATGAAACAAAAGCCACACTATGCTTCTAAATTTTAAGATATGATGGGAAACTAAAAGTAATGTAGAAACAAACGAGGAAAAACTATCAAGTAAAAAAATAAGCTAATGGCCTTGCTTGATGAATTCAAATTGTCATCACTATCTTTAAATAAAGAAAACTAAAAATCCCCTTTAAAATGACTATTTCGGATTAATGATAAAAGCATTTGGATAAAAAAATTTAAAACGAAAGAAATGGAAAAGTAAAGATAACAAAAAATCATCATTGTTGACGAAGAATAAAATTTTTTCATATATGATATATTTCTTTATATGCCTTTAAGTAATGCTTGAATATGAAAGCAGGTATTTTTTGAATTATTTAAATTAATTTGACAATCACGAGCAGCAATAAAAGCTAAACGGTCTTTTTTATTAATTTCTGTTCCAATAGCAAAATGTGAAGATAAAAATATTTTTTTCTGGAAGAACTTTACAAATTCATAAACATATGATTTGATCTTTGCTGAATAGCTTTTAGACAGCATAATATTATGGAATATTATACACAAAAATATATCTCTATAACCCATAGTTTTCGATTAAAAGAGTAAGAAAAACTACTTTCCTTTTTGTATAATTAAAATCTTGTATTTTCAGAAACAGTAACTTCAGCGTCAGCTACTGTATATGGTGCTAAGCGTGTATAGGAAAGGTTTTTTAATGATCATTTCAGAAATTTAGGCATTCATGTTAGTTCCAAAGGGCAGCTAACTATGTACACTTCTGAAGTACATTGAATGCGCATGAAGCTGAAGCACTATTTATTGTGCGGAAAACAAGAAAAATGTTCAAAGTTGGCGATTAGTTATGAGCACTTCCCTGAGGCCCCCAATTTTTTTTTTTATCAAATGGGGTTTTCTATATAAAGCCCTTCACAGATTGGAAATTGAAATGACCCAGTATTCTATGTTACATGAATCATAGCTCATTATTACCAATAGGTGTTATACTTCGTATTTCCCTAAGTATTCTTTAGGATGCACTCTGCATAGCTCTTACGAAAAACAACACATAAACCGTAGTGTGCATTAACTTATAATTCGTGTTTTTTTCCCAACTTTTATATTTCGTGTTTTATCCCTACTATTAATACAGTTTACAAATCAACATAATCGAATTATATTGAAAATACTTTCTTCACCCATAAAGTGCAGAGAAAGTCTCCAAATATTTGATATTGACATAAATATATAATTTTCGACAGTTCCATCCGAATCCCGATAATCCCATAGCTAATTTTACATTTGATTTTAGGCTCAGTGAGTTTTGTATATATACTTTTATCGGTAGCATTTAGTTCACATTGTATAACCAAGAAACATTGCAGCCAGTGTACGTATTGTGATGTCTCCTTTTCTTTGCAACTTTTTTAAAAAATAAATCCTTCCACGTATGCCCATTCAATTGCCAGGGGACCTTTACGGTTACGACTACGGAACCATATGGCGTCAAAGAGAAAGGTGCAAATTAATGCTAGTCAACTGAAGGGCAGAAAATGTTGTCACATGGTGGGAGAACCCAGAATGGACACCCATGTATTAGCAACCCAGAGAAAAATGATGAATGTATCTGAAGATTGGACAACTCGGAATATACAATGGTACCAAATTGTCGAATACACTCTCTGTCAGGAAGCAAAATTAAATTTAGAAGGGAAAAAATATTAGTAGGGAAGACATTTACATTTTACGTGTTACTGTAATAGCTTTCAAAATAGTCACTGCGGCATAGACAGGCATTTGAATACGCAACTCAATAATGAAAGGGAAGATATCCTTACTATTCATGATAACTGAAAATACTTGATTGAAAATACTGTAAAACACTAGAAACAATCTGGCTGTGGCATTTTCCTGGTTTTATAATTTCTGAACTTTGAACAATAATTAGTGGTAGCTTTAGAAGTTATAAATATCTTTCAGGAAGCAATATAAACGTAATTTAGGCTTTTCTCGTATGAAGATTTCTTGCCTAAACACCAAAACAAAATATTTAAAAATTTTTATTCCATTCCTTGTTGATGCTATTCCATAAGCGATTTATATCATGTTGGCTTGCAATTTAATGCCAAAAATATAAATCACGTGACGCCGTGACCGATCTTCTTCAATTGTTTTAGATCTCGTAAATCCATGATTGATATCCATAAAGTATTAGAAAGAATATGAGAATTGGTCTTCTTGAAACGAATTCGTTTAGAATTGCATCATTACTGAATTCTTTCGGATCCTTGTACTTTTAAATCGGGTCATGTGTTATTGTATATTTCTCTAGGAATCCATACTACATATTCTAGAAAATAAAACAACTGCATATATAACCAGCGGGCGTGGTCTCCCAAAACTTTGTAGTAGCCGCCCTAAAACAGATGGGGGAAAAACGCGCGAATCGGTAGCGCCTTTTTTGCGTCGTAGATTGGTTTATTATGTAAGTCATAGCGTTTAGGAGTTATCGTGTTCACAAGTATGCGATTATACAGAGAAACATAATTTCAAAATTGTGTTTTTCGGACGCTGGGAGGTCTAAAATGTGGAGATTCATCAAAATGCCGGGTTCGAACTTTTTGACTATTACAATACTTTCTCTTTGTATAAGTATAATAGAAAGTAAAAGGAAAGCAATATTTTATATAGTTTAGTGTTAAATATCAACTCGATGTATCATCGAACCTCAAAGTATACTGGTTCAAAGCACATTATTTAATTTTTTTTGTTACAGAAGGTTACAAAACTTGTTTTAACCTTTAACTGCTTTGAGAAAATAACTAGTGTGAGCGGTCTCATAGACCGATTTTTCAAAATACTCTTAAAAATAGATGCTTTTATGCATTTTTTGACATATTTTGAATATGATATGCTTATTTATATAAATCTAATCAATTAAAATCAGTTTTTAAAACATGAATAATTTAATTTCACGCAATTTATACGATATAAAAGAATTATTATTTCCTTCATTTTAAGGAACAAAGCTGATAGTTTTATTAAACTTTCATAAAAATATATGCCTTTAGTAAGTATTACTGACAATTATCACAAAATTATGGAACTAAGAACTTAATTATACGAATAAAGATAAATTTCTTAATAGGGATGAATCATAAGATGGTACACTGTCAGTACATATTTTTCGAGAACACCACTGAAGACACACTGACACCTTGCATTCCATGCATTTGTACGGTATTTTCTTCTTTTTACTGGGTGGGCATAGTTTGTAAGTTTTTCTTTTTTCTAATTTTTTATCTTGATTTGTAAAATCATATTTCTCACTTTCATTCTATCCAAGGATTCTTCTAATTGTTATTTAGAGTTCTCTTGGGCAAAAATAAGAAAGTTGCCCTACCTTGAAGATAGAGCTTTATCAATTGATTTGCTAATAAAAGCATCCAATTTTTTCACTTTTAGAGCTTTAGGATAAGACTGGAATAATACAAATCAATTTACAGCACACATATCTAATAGTAGGAAAAATATCGCCGTAGGTCAACGTTTTGAGTTCGTCGACCGCTTCAATAAATGGAACAATTCTTGTCAAATTCATCTACGCCTATATTAGTCAAATTGTATAAATCTATAATTTTACCGCCTATTATCAACCTCATACCCAGAAAGATCAGATTCTGTTTTGCATTCGACCTCAATTTTATATAGCTCTTCAAAATCGGAGTATTCTAAATTAGAAAAAAAATGTTAACACGAACTTATATTTCCTTTTGATTGAGGTATACGGGACGTTTTCTTGTAAAACTTAAAACATATTTATCATTTTAACGAAAAACGAGCTTTCAATAAATAGCGTTTATCACTCACAGAAACTGGTAGGCATCTGCAGTGAGTGGTCTTCCAGACCACTTAAAATGTAAATACTTGGTAACTACAAAAATAATAATGCTAGAAGTGTGAAACTGGATATTTGACATAGGATGACTGGTTTCGGAAAGGAATAGAAAGTGTAGTGATCATTTTTCATTTTTAAGGGTGCAAATGACGACTAAAAAATGCTGTGCGGCCTCTGAGACCGCAGGCAACAGTTAATTCTTAATATAGTTTTAAATTTATTAAATATTTATAAAACCAAAAAAACTGTTATAAGAATGAGCTTCTCATTTTTTTAAAAAAAATCTGGTCATAATTATAGCAGAGAAGCTTTGTTAATCAATATGTTCGCTACCTTCAAGTTCTATAAATATAAACCTACTTTATAAATGTTTTTCTATAAATATTATTGCCAAGAATGTTTCAATATATAATATGCTATAAGTTTCATTAACCCTCTCATACCGAGCGAGGAGGTCTAAAATTTTCACCTTAACAGAGACGAGGGCCGGTCTGAAGCGGTTGGCTTCTTCTGAGGGCAGGTGAGGTTCTGACATCACTTAGTAGATAAGCGCGGTAGAGGGCCTAAAATTTTCCCCTTAACAGCGACGAGAGCCGGTCTGAGGCGGTTGGTTTCTTCTGAGGGGAGGTGAGGTTCTGACATCACTTAGCGGTAGAAGGCCCAATTATCCTTGCCAACCAGAGCCCATTTCCGTGCGCCAGAAGAGAAGGTTATAGCAGGGGTGGAGTGGTGGGGAAAATGGCCACCCACGTTGGGAAAGTCCAATTCACATTGCTTCCTTCCAGAAAGTCCCGGTTTTAAAGGAGCTAGAGGAAAAATTGTCGCATTGGGATTAAAAAGTTACGTCCCAAACATTTTCAGGGAAGTGATTTTGGCATGCACGAGTGCCATCCAGTTAGCGTACATGAGAAAAGCATTTCAAAGCTATGTGATTTGTCTTTGTGCTCCTTACCCCTCTCAAGAGTTTGTCTTCCTAGAGCTGAATCGCCCCGTATGCAGAATAAAATTTTGAGAATCCAAAAAATAATAACGCAATAAACTTAGATAAAATCCGATAGCAGATATTTAACATTTGAGGCGACATCTCCTTCGAAATTCTTCGGTTTAATTCCATTCAGAGTATATTTACCTAAACCGAAGAAACATTTCAAGCATTAAATAGGAATCCCATTTGCAAGAATATTTGCATGCGCTAACGAGAACCCAATTTTCCTGATCCTGAATCTTGGAAGGTATTTTACAAAATTCAAGACTCCTGAATTATTACGTTTTGCAGTAAAAGACTTATTAACAGGAAGGATTGCGGCAGCCTATTACCTAGAGAAAAAATGAGTTTTGTAGAATTGCATGGGAAGAATGTGTCTCTTAAACTAGTTGAAGTTTTAATAGTCCACAGAAATTGATGCGAAATGTTATGGCACTTACAATTCAGTTCAGTATGGTTTGAATCACATTAAGATACTTTAAAGGATACTAATTTGGAAATATCGCATTTTAACTCGTGTTTCGTTATCAATTACATAGTCTCGAAAAGGATTAGCACTGGATATACACATTTTTCATTTAATTTCATTCATTTGGGAAAATTTCAGCTGCATCAATACCTACTTAAAATTAATGATTTCAAGAAGGAATTGATTTTCAAAATTCATTCTTTTTTCAGGGTTTTAAGACTTTTTTAAAATATACCTGGTGGTTAGTATTAACCTATAAGTAGTTAGAGTTCTGTAGTGAAAAATAAAACCATTAGGAATAAGAACTTCATTTGTCAATTTTATGCTTTTTCACTACTGAGGAAATGGATGACACGAAAATTTTCCAAAATAAAGATTGGCCAACATTTCTTAGCATGCTCTCTACTAAAAACATATTAATATGCCTTTCTGTTTTTCGACTATAATTCTCACAGAACTTGTAAATTCTTTGTCAATATCAGTGAAAATAAAAATATTACTGAAGAAATTCTAAGTCCATCTTTGGCTGCTGTTATTTTCGGTGATAGTTATCAATTTCATTTTGGGAAGAATACACCTTCTTTAAATGATATCATGCTTTATCAATAAGCGACAATATATACACTATTATTTTATTTAATTCTTTATCTTCTCCATTTATTATCAACTACTTTTTCCAGTTGTTTTTTAATAAATGAACTCATAAAAAATTTAAGAATAGAAGAAGCCACTATTAAAGTTGGGGATCAGTAAAGAAGATGCTGAACTCCATTCAAATGCAAAAGATTTTTGGGGAATCAGAAACGTTTAAAAATTCAGCTCGCAAAAACCTAGTTAAAAATGAAATTATTCAAATTTTTGATGTAAAAAAGCTAAGTATATTGCAAAACTTTGACAATTATCGACAGAACCAAAGCCAAATCAATGTTCCATATTTTGAAAGTTGATGAAAAACAAATTGTAATGACCAAACGAAAGAGAAAAATATCTTTGGGAAAGAGAAAAAAAAACCTAATGATAAATAATGATCTTGCTCGTTGCAATCAAACAATCATCATAGTCTCGAAGTGAAGTAAACTAACGCAGCCAATTAAAATGAATGTTTTTGACTACAGACGGTCAAAAAAGTTTCATATTTTAACATTTAATTTCAAAGTAATGAAATTTTGATAGATAGATATAATTATTTCTGAAAAAGGTAGTCGATACTTAATTCCTAAAAAGGATTATATAAGAAGTATTTTTTTAAACTTCTTATTACTTATAGTTTATTTATGATATCCTTTTGTAATTAGATAATGCAGAAATGCAGTAAAAGTATAATGGAGTATCTGCAGTATATCTACTTTTTAATGTTTTTAATGACTTTTTAAATGATTTTCAAATGCAAATGAAAGGGATTTATTACTAGACTTAGTTTCCTTCAGCTACGAACATGACAATAAATTTGAGTATTTGAAATATATTTCTCTTTTCGCATCAATTTAAAGTTGTCATGATGTGGATATTCTCTGTATTTTAGATTTATTATAAATTAATAAAGAAGATTTTTATTCTACCTTTCATTAAATTTGAAGATTTAGATGAATATCACCTAACAGTTTCCAAATGATTTAAAATTCTTTCTAAATTTGAATGAGATCATGTCACAAAAATTTATTTTAGATTCCGCTGAACTGTTTTAGATGACGTAACAATGAGATGAAACTGTTGAAATTGATGAAAGTATTAATAATTCCTTTTTTTAATCTTCTCTATGTCATTAAATATTATCCTTTATTTGAAATGTGCATTGAAAATAAAAGGTTCAGTGAAAGATAAACGCTGAAGAAATACATCAGAAATTATTTGATATTATTAAAGTTTATCTTAAAACGCATTTGAATACAAATTATAACTGAAAAATGCTTGTGGAAAAGACCATGATGGTGTTTGAGAAAAAGCGTTTTTTTTATTCGGATGGAAGCAAAATAATTTCTTTTAATTAGATGCTAAGAGGTTTATAAAAATTTGAGAATTCAGATCTTAAAAGTATCATGTTAAAAGGTCCAAAATTCAGACCGATTTTTCATGTTTCTCTTCCTTCCATACTGCATAAACTACTGAGTATTATTGATGATTTCTGTTTAAAAACTTCTAATGCTTTTTCTATCCCCATTGAATTTTTCATTGAGTGGAAATGGAATCTTTATTACCTTTTGAAAAAGTCTTTATCCTTCCATTTTAAAAATTCCGAATGTTTTGATTCTTTTAGATTTTCTAATATTAAAATTGCTATTGAAGACTTAAAAAGTAAATTCATCATCACTCCTATCGACAAAGCTTCCAATAACTATGCTTTTATTTGCAAACAGCATTACTATAATCTTCTGGATAAGGAACTTCAAAATTCTGCAACATACAAAAAGTCCAACTTTAATATGAGTACAATATCCAAAAAAATTCTTGCTTTCTATAAATTCTTCAAAATTAAGAAATTCAATTTTTGCTTTCCTTATATTACTATTAATCCAAAATTTCATAAAAATCCTATTTCTTATCGTTTTATTACTTGTGGAACTTCTTCATACATGAAGCAACCTGGTTACATTTTCTTCAATCTGTTAAAAAAATTACTGAATGTCATTTGTTCAGGAGGTTTCACTTGGATTATTAACAATAATAAACCGGTTATTGATTTCATTCACAATAATAAGAACAGTATTTCTTCTATTGAGACTTTTGACTTCAAAGATCTTTTTACAAGCATTCCTCTAGCCACTCTTCGAGAGGTGCTTAACTCTTACTTTTTTGATTACAAAAATATTCTCAATATTTCTTTTGAGTATTGGGATAAATTATGTAATTTTTGCATATTTAATAATTTTATTTACAATGGGGAAAGTATTTTTCTCCAATCACATGGCATTCCTCAAGGATCTTCATTTTCTTCTATTACAGCTAACCTCTTCCTTCATTATTTTGAGAAGAATTATTTACTTCTTCATCCTCAGGCTTTCAGATTCGTAGATGATCTTATTGTTTTTAATCATGGATCATTTAATATTACGTGGCAAAATATTTATCCTTCAGCCTTGCTTCTTAAACAAACAAACTGTAATCAGTTTGAAGCGGATTTCTTAGATCTGGATATTAAACTTATTGATAATAACTTTTGTATCGATATCTTTGACAAAAGAATGGATTTTAATTTTTGTGTCAACCGACTTTCATATTGGTCTTCTAATATTTCTATTAAGATTTATAGAAACACTATTATCTCTCAATTTCTCGCATTAGATCTATTTGTTCGAACGAAATTTCAAAATCTAGACAATTAAAGCTTTTGTATGATCAACTTTTAAATAATGGTATTCCCGAGAACTTTGTGCGACGATATCTCAAGCAGTGATTTCGGAGCTACTGACAAAGCCTCTTTCTCCTTTTCTTTCTCTTTCCTCTGTTTGGCAACGGCGATAACTGGTTTGGCGTTCATTTTCCTCGTGGTCGCGGTAGCGTTTCCCTGGCCATGGTAAGCATATTTCGCTTTATTTTATTATTTTTTATGTTACGGCTGTTTTTTATTCTAGGTATTTTTGTATTCGGATTTTTTGTATTTGTATTCGGATTTTTGTATTTGATTCTTTTTAAATCTTCTTAAATGTATTTATATTTTTTATTCAAGAAATCTTCCATTTTCGTTTGTTTTGTGTTTTTAGAGGGGATGACGGCAATTTTTAACGGATTTCGTTTGTCGTCAGCAGAAAAAAAGCACAAATTAATATCATGAGCGAGCTTCTCTTCCTGACGAGCGGCTCGCTATGATATTTTTCAATTTTTTTGGTTTTTTCTGGTTTTTGTCTATTTAGCCATTTTGTCCTTTTTTACTGTTTTTGAGTTTTTATTTTGTGTTTATATGTTGGTTTTGATATATATATATATATATATATATATATATATATAGGTTGGCGCTTTTAAAATTCGAATGACATAATCGATTCCTAAGATCGATTGGCATTTGATTGTTGGAATTCAAATTCTGGGTTGTCTTTTTCATAGTAATAGTTTATAATCTAATTATCTTTCTGTATTTCATTGTATGATTATCAATAAGGTAACATTATTTTATATTTAATTTTAATTATTGTTTTAATAGGTGTATATACTGAAAATGTTATTTGTGTTTTAATTGTTTAAATATATTTAACTATATATATATATATATATCTTGGAATATATACAATCTTGAATTGTCATTTTCATATTTTTTATTCTTTTAATTTTAAATGCAATACTCTATATTTAATAATTAATTAAGTCTGTTTATAGATAAGGTAGCGTAATTTCTTCTAGTTTATATTTATTTCTTGGTACTTTTGGAATATTTAATGATTCATACTATTTTTGATTTTAATTATTTGTTCTCAATCAGTTAAAAGAATTTGTGGATTTTTATTTTTGATTATAGACGGAATAGCTTTATTCCATTTTAATTTTCGGGATATTGACGCTTTAGTGTTTGGATTTTACATATTTCTATAATTGATACTATTACTATATATATATATATATATATATATATATATATATAGTCTAGTCCCCAGTCTAGTTAGCCATTTTTACTGTTGATATTTCAAATAAGGATTGTCTTTTTCAAATTTGTTTAATTTTTAGTGCTAATATTTGTATGTCAAGTTTTTTTGTATCTTGAATGTAAGATTATGGATGGGATAATTTAATTTAATCCTAATAATTATGTATATTGCAAATATAGTGTAGTTTGTTGAGATTGCTGAATTGATATTTGATGATTTTATTTAATATATATTGATGCTTTTCTTATGCAAGACAAATCACACAGGCTTACCCTACCCTTAAATTTTTTTTGTTCACCATGTTTGCATGTATTTCAAAGTGCATGAAAGAGTAATTTTATTATGAAAATTACTTTTCCAATTATATAAAAGTATTTGTTAGCAGTCACTATTATTTATTCCAAAGTAAAGCTCCCATTTACTGTAAAGGCGTATTTTCAAAATTATTATATTCTACCGTCATCAAAAGTTATCACGGTCAAAAGCCATTAATTTTTTTAATATTATCTCCCCTTTCTAAGTTATTCTGAAGTTATAATTCACTATTTTTACTTTTGGCGCTAAATAACAGATTCATCATTCTCCTACGAAGCGCTACTTCAGTTTTTTTCACAGACTGAAAATATTTTCAACATTAGTTGCGTAATGTGAAATTCTACAAAAGACCAGATAATTTGACTGCCGAAATTTTATCAGTTAAGACGAAGTCCTCATCTAAACTTTTCGAGTTAATTCGATTCCATATTTATGTATGCAAACCTTGGAAACATTCGGCGCATGCCATCGGAATATCATCTACAAAACATTTGCATGTGCTAATTATAATGCCATTTTGAAACTCCTGGGTTTCGGGCAAGGAATTTGTGAAACTGATCAGTGTTCCCTGAAATGTTAAGTTCAGTTTGTGATAAACAACTTATTAGAATGAAGGCATACGTGGACTTTTTAAAAGAAAAGAGAAGTTTCTCTAGAAGAGCAATTAGGTAGAATGTGTCGTATGCTACGTGAAGGGTGTTGACAGCTCTACTGAGACTATTTGCGGAAGGTTGCAACGCATTTCAGTGCCTACAGTTTAGTTTAGTGTGCTTTCATTCTTATTAAAATACCCCTAGGGACTGATTTGGAAACATTTTCATTTTGTTTCAGGTTTTTGGTTTCAATACTTACTTAATCTCGAAAAACATTAGCAGTGGAAACAGGAATTTTTGCAATTAACTCCCTCTTAAATTTGAGACAGACTTCGTTAATATTATGTCGTATTTTTTTCCATTTTTTGCATGTTAAAATGAATTTCATTAGGCTTTATAGTATAAGAGTATTTTTTACTATACTTTGTTGTTAGAATTAAAGACAAAATGTCTTGTCATTATTAAGAGCAACCAATCTCGGAAGCATGTATTTCTGGAAAGAGATGAAACAAATGACTCAAAAATGCTTAGAAAATGAAAATAAGTGAACAGATTTATCATATATATGTGTGAATTTCGTCGTCAAAATATGACTTAATCACAGCCGAGATTATTATTAATTACTATTTCTCAAGGGCATATGTTTAGTTGGATTAAATCGTATTCAGGGAATATAACAACATTCTCTTTCACACAACACCATTCAAGTGAATCTTTGAAAAGTAGCCAATACCCTTTTGACGTCTCCCCTACCTCTTTCCCACGACAGTGAGGACCACACAAGGAAGTCCCCGGAGCAACGCAAGAGGAAACGTAAGAGTAATAAAAACGGCCCGGACAACACAAATCAATAGGGGTCCAGGGTGTGAGTGCGGTACCGTTTGAGTATGCCACACACAGGTGGCCGACAAAGACCGCCGGTCAAGAATTGACCGCTTCCAATAAACACCATGGAGGGAGGCACATGACTGCGGTTGGGTGATTTGTCCAGTTGGAGGGCGAATCACCGAGAAATAATTCAGTCACTCCCTTGGCCTCTGAGGGAAGGTGTTTAAGAAGGGAAAGAAAGATGACGAGGACGATCAGATAGCGAGAGCTGAGATGAAAACACTCGGAGAGTTGTTGTTATTTTTGCAAGGTCCGAAACTTAGATGAAATGGGCGTATTTTTGACCCCTTTATTGTAGCCAAATTTTGGCTGGACTAGCTCCTATGGTGAGCTGTCGCATTTGATAGAAGCGTCCCTTTGGTGGATTGCGTTAATTTAACGAGAATTTGTACAATCTCGTTGTCATATACCGATCCTCGGTATTTTTCTTACTCATCCCAAGTATTCACTAGTAAAGGCTGCCTAGAAGCGTCCCTTTGGTGGATTGCGTTATTCTATCGGAAGTCATTAAAACCTCGTTGTCATATACCGATCCTCGGTATTTTTCTTACTCATCCTGAGTAGACCTTAGTCTGAGCCTGGCTATAAACATCCCTGTGGTGGATTGCGGCGTTCTAACGAGCGTTCGTACAACCTCGTTGCCATATACCGATCCTCGGTGTTTTCCATAACTCGCCCTGAGTTACTACTTACTGCTGAACTCTCATAGTTCCTGAACTTTACGATAAAGTTACATCTCCGAGTATACTCACCGTTGGTAACTTCGACGAAGTCAAGTTACGATTATTATTGACTCTCGCGATCTATATCCGGGACTTGTTTATCTTCATTCTTGTGAATTGTATATACCATCTGTATATTGACCTGTAAAATAGCAATATATTCAAGAGTTTATTAAATTTGATATGCTGAAATTCTGTGACTTATTTAAGTCCGTTGATCTCTGATTAGACCCCCGGTAACACTGGGCCACAACATCACACCCTCATAAGCAACAAGCTGTAAATTTAATTTATGTATGTTATAGAACTTTCTGGTGAATAATTTTAAAATCTTGCTTCATATTTATTATGACTAAAATAAAATAAAATTAAGGTAACACGAGAGGAATTTTTAGTTTCAGTTTTTGATGAGTAGATTCTCTTTTTATTCTAAAATGTAAAATAAAAGATCCCATTTATCTGAAAACATTTAAAGAGATAATAAAGTTTAGTCTTTTATGATTTAAAAAGTGAGATGTAATTGTTGAAGATATTTATTTTGCGTAGAAGCAGTGAATTTACTTTCACGGGCATTCACCATTTCTATCAAATATCATAATAATTCTTCACAATACATGAAAACAGAACTTTCAATATTAAATTATATCACCATTTGAGCTATATAATTAATTTCCAATTATTGTGATTTGTTTTGAAGAATCGGCAAACTTTCACTATTACAACAAAATTATTAATATCTAAAAAGACAAAAAAGAATGAATATCTACAAAGACAAAAATTAATATAAGCAATTTAATTGGTGTGCGCGAGTGTAGCATCATCCAGGAAAAAATTGCGTAGTACAAAATAAATAAAAATAGTTAATAAAGGGAATTATAAATGTAGAAGAGTAAAAAATAATAGCATATAACGACAAGAAGTAAGAATCTGGTGAATGACTTCATCAGAGGCCAGACATCCGTACAGATTCAAAAATGGAATAGGTTTTCTGTAGAGGAAAAAGACTTTAAGGTCTGAAATTATTTAATATCCTCTTATGGCCTGAACCTATTCTGGGATGTAATGGAAAGGAAAAACCTTTATCCACAAAGAAGAAATTAAAGATATTCTCTTGAAGAAAGTAAGAAAAGAAGGGCTTAAAATCTTACCTCTTAAAACATTTGTGGAACAAAGGACGCCAAGCGTGTGTTATAATGTCAACAAGACAAATAGATGCTTGCACCTATCTCCATCCAGTGAGGGAAATACTAACTAAAAATTTGAAAATTTTTTTGTGTAAAAAAAATCAAAAATTAAATTAAAAAAACCCTCAAAAATCTTTATGAAAAATATACAAAAAAAATTTTCAAAATTTTAAGCCCTTCTTTTCTTACTTTCTTCAAAAGAATGTCTTTAATTTCTTCTTCGTGGATAAATGTTTCTACTTTCCATTACATCCCAGAATAGGTTCAGGCCAGAAGAGGATATTAAATAATCTCAGACCTTAAAGTCTTTTTCCTCTACAGAAAACCTATTCCGTTTTTGAATCTACATGGATGGCTGGCCTCTGATGAAGTCATTCACCAGATTCTTACTTTTTGTCTTTATCTCCTATTATTTTTTTCTCTTCCACATTTATAATGCCTTTATTAATTATTTTTATTTATTTTGTACAACAAAATTATGCTATTTAAATTTGTAATAAGCTTCTACACTCATAAGAATGCTAAATTAGTCTCTTAAAATTCTACCGTTTTAGCGTCCGGCTTCATCCGTTGTGAAACAGACAGGAAAATTTCCAGTTGCAGCATTTTCAGCTGTATTTAATTCACAAGATTATATCTTTCCAGTAGTTGGTGTAAAGCTTTCGCTATGGCAAAGTAGAAAGCATCAGTTGCACTTGAAACTTCTATTTGTTGTGATTTTAACAGCGATAATTTCCTAAATAATATCTAAGTCATACCTTTTAAATATATTTTATATATATATATTTTTATTTATTAATTCAAGCTTTTAGTACAAAAGCTTGAATTTCTGATATATAAGGAGATTTTATTTTTCTTAGCAACAAATAAACCAAATATATCTCAGAATTTTAAAATATTACTTCTACAACGCAAGAATAATTCCAGACATTTTTTTAAGCTATGGATTTTATTTCGACGATAATGAGTAAAGCTCGCAATTTTCCATTTAGAATCGAATGAAAAAATGTATTTCAGTTTGTAAAAATATTGGGTTTTATATTATCGTAACGAAAAAGATTACGTACTTTATTTATATATGATTATTTTTTTTAGCATTTTGGAATTTAGTGACTCCAATGACATACATATTCACATTCTCGCCATCAGTTGTGGCCAATTTTGCGTGGTGATCGGCGATCTCATTAACCGGGTCGCCGATATGTGCATTGACCCAGGTGAGACCAACGGAGTTACCAGCCAAATTGGACTAGATTTGAGAAGTTAATGAAGAATTTCAATGTGGAGAGGTTTAAGGTGTTATACTCTGATAACGAGGCCTTTGAAGAGTGCCGATAGAAATGTGAAAAAAAGACAGTACTTTAATGTACTTTTAATGTTAAAATCTGAAAAAGTTTTAAACGAGATTTATAGAAGAACCGTTTGTTAATTTGATAATTTGGAATTTAAATTCATAATTTTTTCGGTGGAAATTAACATTTTAAATGATCAACTTGCAGACTATTTTGCATAAATATATCTATATAATTTTCTTCTTATTCCTTTCATTTGTCGATGGATTCTTTTTATTCGAGAACGATATGTATGGAGGAGAAATGGCGTTTATTTAGCCTTTAATTGTCTAATATTTAATCACAAAAATTACCATAATTTTAATATCACGGGATTGACCTGTTGATGACAAAATTATGAATGTTTTTTCCCTTGCTTTTTATTTTCTTTTTATCGAATATTTTTCTACTTAATATCATTATTACTATACTACTTTTTTTTGACGCAACAAATCCGGAAAACAGAAATTTGCTTCTTTCTCTCTGTATATCTATTCTCCCACTTAACCGGTTTGGTTCCTGTAATGGCTTCAGGTACAGGGACACGGGGCGGCGTTCTGTATATCTATTGTCGACCGAATAATGCAATTTATTTATTTAACTGCCGCCTAGATGTATCTCTTCTTGGGTAGTATCGGATTGAAATTGCAAATAAATGTGTCATTAGGGTTTAGATTACTTTCGAGGATTGTACATGAGGAGGTATTAGAGAGACTTGTAAATTCTCATAATACCTTATTATTTGCTTAGACGGTATTAATTAATATGTATGTTTCCTACAGATAAATTTATTTCAAATCAGGTTGAAAAAGAAATTGGTTTTAAGCAAACGGGTTGAAGATGCATCGCTAGTGCAGGCATTGTTCCGGACCTATGAGTGTCCCTTTACAATTTAAGGGCATTTTATACATTAGTCTCTTACTGTTGCTACAAAATAATCATAATACGCGACTAAAGAGGTATTAAATGCGTGGATCTGTAAACGATTTGTGTTGAATATGGAAGAGTACATTAATTGGAGCATACTTCTTCGATGGTGCTTTAATTTCTTCTCAGTTCGATTCTATTTTATCGGGACCGTTATCTGATTATTTGTGAGAATCCTTTTCTCCATAGGATTTGGCAAGAATGTGGATTAGCATGATTTTGCGCAGCAGACAAGTCTCTCCATACCTGTACTTTTCTGAGAAGTACCTTCGTTCGTCTCGTTCTATTTGTAGTAATATTACTGCATAGGATGGTCTTGTGAGTTGTCGCTCAAACGCCAGATTTTAATCCTTTAAGATACTTTCTCTGGAATGTTTTAAAATAATAATGGAAGCTCGTATATTCGAAGTGAATCAACGAGTACTTCAGATTTGAAATTTCATTATCAAAGCATATCAATCACTTACACAACAGCTTTGCATAATGACCAACTGCAATTTTTTTTAGTTAGATTTTCTCTACTTCAAAGGAAAGACGTCACATCTAGCAAATATTGAAGCTAAGTAATTTTTAATTAAAATTCATCCGATCATTTACTATAATTCCTTCGTAGGATTAAAAACATTTATGTGCTGTTATTGTTTATAAACAACTACGCAATCAATTTATTAAGAAAAATTTATGCTTTATTTCCCTGAAAAGAGCCATCTTAATATTTATAAAACCTAATTAATTTAAAGAATAGTGGATGAAAATTTTCTTTCCTATAATTGGATGAACATTTCTGAATTTTGAATCCCATCTTTTTGTTTGAATCAACTTTGCATTTAAGTAAGAGAACAGCAAAAATTTAATTCCATAAGAAAAACAATTTATTCAAAATAAAAATAAAGCCGACAAAAAATTTCTATCTCTTCCATTTTAACTTGAAATAAAATTGTAATAATTGCTTCTCAAAATCAAATAATATGAATTTAAAATCCTTAAGAACGTATAGAAAAAGGAATAGTTAAATTGATGAGTACAAACATGTGCTTATAAATAAATTAAATTAAAATGCCCTTGTTATTTTCTTCTCCATGATACATACATATATATTTTTAATCTAAGAAATCGGATTTCATATTTAATCAGAGAATGATAAAAGTCAACGAATTCTCGTTTTACTTTTCTTTGCCCGATAATTATAAAAATACCTCTATATTTATTCGCTTTGTTAAGTACATTACAGGATATATACTCTAATATACGAGTGCTGAAACGTATCAGAGTTGAAGCTTGTACGCATTAACAATTTTTTCACCGTGGGAATTCAAATTGAATAATGCGAAAATTTGTTTTAACTGATTTGTGGAATTAAATTATTTGTAATGTTATATGTAACCCTTAATAAAATAAAAGGTAGTAGTCATTAATTTCTTACTTTATAAATTTATTGGTTTCTTTCTATTTAATTACCGATCAATAATGTATCGGATCTGAAACTCTACAGAAAAATATTGCATTTCAAATATTTATATCAATCAAAATGTCAAATTAGATTTAGATTCAAGTCTCTGAATAAATTTTTAAATATAAATCTGCCTGTCCTTCAGAGTGACTTTACTGGAAATTAAATTAGAACAAATAGGCAAAGTAACTGGGATTCTTTCATCCTTATAAATTTATCCGTTTTCTGGGATCTCAGCAATTGAATATATCATTAAATTTCATTGTACAATCAAAACTGGGTTTTTTTTTCTAAATTCCTTCAAGTCATTCCTTGTACTTTTTATTTTTGTGAGAGCTTGCGTATTTTATTCCTGGCAGCTTTGTATTTGTCATAATTTATTTTTTATTACGTCTGAATTACAATTCCTATCAGTTTAACGGCAAATTTATTTAAATCTTCTTGCTTTTATATTAGAAGCGATTTCTGCTGTAGCTTTGTTTTATTACATATTAGTTAGAACTCTTGTTAAATGCAGATTAATTTCAACACTCATTGAACACAAATCCATATCCATGAATATCACCATTATAGAAATTAGCAAATAATAATCAAAAATTAATTGTAATACTTTAGAACCTCTTTAGTCCTTCCAACCCTCATTTTTAATTAATTCCGTGTCAGATTATTATCTTCAAATTTAGAATAAACTATAAACTGGTTTATGAAATTTATCTCTACTATGTTTCCTTGCTAGACAACTCCATATTTTAAACTTAATTAACTATTTTAATGAATCATGCTACAGTTCAAGCTGAGTTAATGTGATGATTGTGAAAGATCTATTTTGGAATGGGAATGATTTTTTATGAATGGTAAATAATTTCTTTTACAAAATAATTTAGAATATTATAAGCATCCAACCCTGAATCAAATAAACATATATAAGAAGTATAAGATAAAATAATTTTCTAAAAGTCATAATGTAATCTTTTAAGTCTGGATCTTAAAATTTTCAGTTTTCTATTTCGTTGCCGAATTATTATTAATTTTAATATGACAAAAAATATGTGTCCAAAAGTCATAATAATGTTGAAATACATAATAAAAATCTATTAGAAAACATTCTTAAATCTCAATTCATCTTGCAAAAAATAATTTTTATTCGGATTCAGCATTCGTCTATTTGCAGATGTGTATTCAATTCTGCTATCGGCAGTGAAAAGAAAATACCTCGCTATTAATAACAGTTGTAAGTAATAGATAATTTAAGGAAAAACATTAATGGAGAAAAAAATTTCTTTTCGTAATTTTTAGGATTTTCTAAGTGTTTTCCCATTATAAGGTATTTTTACAGTTTCTTGTAGTGTTTAATTTGTAGGAGAAATTATTCTAATAGTTGGGAATGCCTTTCAACTAACCTATCATCATAATTTCAGCCTTATTTGCTTGAAAATTCTAGAACAAATAATCTTTTAGTTATAATCAGTAATGTACCTTTGTTAAATGAAAAGTAGCTTACATTGCGTTGATATACAATATAACGCCGGAAAAATAAATGATACGAAGGTGGAGACAAAAATGACAGAAATTAAGAATCCGTCATCCTTTCTTCTTTCCCTTTTTTTGAATCTCGAAATCCGTGATTGATATCTTGGAAGCATGAGAAATAACATGAGAAATGACCGTATTGTCTGGAAAATCACCATTTCTGGAATAGATTCAGATCCCTGCATTCAGAAATTGAATTAGTTTATCCTAAATTTTATTGTAATCAATTTAGACTGCATGTTCTACTAAACATTATGCCTGCATTTTGCAGAAAATAAACCCTATCTACATTTACATGGTAGACACACCCTAAAGTTAAGAATGTGGAATAATAAATAACCAGTCAACATTTTAAAGATTCTTCCCGTAAAAAATTTGAAATAAATACGTGCATATTTATATAAGCTAGTACAAAAATGTTTCAAATATAATTAAAAAAAATTTTCCCCATGAAAATCATTAAAAACAAACTACATAAAATGATGTCAGTAAAATTTGCTCACACAAAATATGCAACGTAATGTGCTTCATGTTTCAATTTATTTGTAGTCGAATTTAATAAGATAGATAATTTAAAATTGAAAAATATGCTAAAAAAATAAAATTAACGTACTGAATTGAAATCATCGCAGTTTCAATGAGATGAGTTAAAAACACATTTATATTCAAGGAAAATATATTTGTATCGAATGATTTAATTCATTTGTTGGTTACTAATTTTTTAATTAGTCTTTCCTTCCTTGAAATCTATGGCGTTATCTTGTAACCTGTAAAGAATAGAATTTTTTTATGAAAGACAAAAACATCTGATCGTCGTCATTGCTCATCACGATCAGGAGCTGTTAATTTTACAAAACAAAACAAAGGCAAGATTTAAGGATATCAGTATCTTACAATATAATTCTCAGTCCTCATTTTCTTAGTTAAATAATACTCCGGAACGTTTCTTCAAAGCCACTTTTCTAATTTTTGCGAAAACACAAAAGCATTTAAGTGTCAGTAGCGCTCAATGGACAATCGTTAAGATAAAATCTACAAGCGAAATTGTAGTCTTTAAAGTGGCATCCTATCGAATCTATTCGAGTTCTTTCGGCATGGAATTTATTTATCCAAATACAGAAAACATTTAGTGCGTGGAATTGAAATCTCATCTGTAAGAATATTTGCATGCTGTAAAGAGAAACTGTTTTGCAAATCCTGGGTCTCGGACAGAGAATTTTCAAAATTCAAAAGCCAAACCAAAATGCAACGTTACACTTATTAAAACGAAGGCGAAAGAGGACTTACTGCGCAGAAGAGAGAATTTCGGAAAAGGGCAAATTAGGGAGAATGTATCAGGTGCTACGTGAGGGGCGTTAACAGCCCCACTGAGACTGCTTCGGAATGTTGCTATACATGTTGCCTGCAGCTTATTTCAGTGTGCTTTTATTCTACTTAATGTACCACATGGGATTCTAATTTGGAAGCATAGTGTTTTTATTCGTGTTGTGGCTTTTAACACTTGCTAATCTCGAGAAACATTAGCGGTAGATATAGTGATTTATCCTATTCATCTTAGTTGAAATTCACCTTAATTAATTATGCCTTCGCTAATTGTTTGAAAGTATTCATTTTCGAATTTTATTGGTATCCAAAACAAACGTCCTTAAAAAATTGAGATATAAATTTTTATTATTGTTTAATACCTTGTGGTTAGAATTAAGCTTTTGATATTCTGATTGTAGTAGAGAAAAAAAATTTAGTTATTAATAATAAATCACATCTCTGAGGTCTGCATTTCAAAATGTAGCCAAAAAAATGGAACGCAAATTTATAAAAAATAAATTAGGTGAATAGTACTTAGTACAATAATTCAGGCGTATAATATTTCTGAAGCGCAATGTTCATCAAGCGTCCATATTATATATTTAATTTACTCAGTTACATTAAATCCATATTTTGAAGCTGAAGGATGATTATTTTGGGACTCCTTTCTTAATTTTTAACAGCGAGTATATGATGAGACCATCTTATCAGATAGTACCCTTTTACCAACATTTCCCATTAACGATGTACCTAGTATGAAAGATAAATTATGAACAATCGCCTAAATACTCATATGTCAATAGTTTAAAGATGTATATATAAAGAAGCAAAAATTTTCAACATTCATTTTAAAGTTTCTGTATAAATCAATTCCGTAATTTTATGTCATTTCAAATATCCTTCAATTCTCCTCGGAATTGTTAAGAAACAAGTCAACTTCTATCTTATTTCTCCAAATGTAAATGAAAGTAAAATACTTAATGGTCAAGTGCAGTATGCTGTATCATAAACCAATTATTTGGAACGTGTATGCGAATTAGTTCACTAAGCAAATCCATAGCATATACTGTTTCAATTCCACGATATTTCGTCTTCGTTTTCATAAAGGTATTTGATAGGCAGTCACGGTCAAACGCGTTATCTGATTTTTTTCGAATTTGGAAGGAATATATCTTCTAATCCTTAAATGTTTAGTTTAATAGGGGAAATTGGAAATAACTTAGTCGTCTTAAAGCGCATTGCCTTTAAAGCAGCGCCATTATATGTTAACCCGTTTGCTTGTTGCTATGCATTGTTTCGCCCACTTATAACCATTTGCAATATTCGCTAAGCATTACCAGAGGCGTATTTATCAGTATGAAAAATATATACATGTATTGCAATAATAAGCTCTACAGGGATAAACTCGATCGGATGATGACGTCATTATCCGTCGGATATGTGTTTTTTTTTTAATTTTGAAAATATTGTTTGAAACAGAAAAATAATTATTAGTTAAGAATTTAATGCCACGTTTTTTTATGTGTTTTGACTGAAAGGAAACAAACAAAATAAGAGAAAAAAAAATCCCAAAATATTTTTTTTATTCCACCAGGAGTTAAAAACGAACTTAACGCAGACGTCTCTAAGAGCGTTGCTGCGGCATTAGATCTTAGCTTCAACCAAACCACTTCTAAACATTTGCAGAATTTAGACGTGTCTGAACATAATAAGAGGCAAATTCATCCGTATCGACAAACTTTACAGCTATCGCAATTATACGATCTTCAGGAATAACCTCGATCGGAGAATGACGACATGCGATGTCGTCTGTCATTTTTCATTAAAAACTCTGCTTAAAACTGAAAAATAAATATTATTGAGGATTATAATTCCAAGAAAAATTTCGTAATTAAGAATTTTATAACTAAGAATTGGAGAACCGAAAGTATAAAAATCTCAATTAGGAGAATTTCTAAGAAATGAAAGAAGAAAAATTAAAATCTTTCTGTTGGTGGAATCGAAGCATGGAAAGAAAAATTAAGCCTCAAACACATTGTAATAACTGCTAATCTAGCTACACTTCTTTTCGTGCGGCTTTTTTAATGTATTCTTCCGTCATCTAGAAATTTCATCAAATATGAGTT
This sequence comes from Araneus ventricosus, assembly GCA_013235015.1. Lineage (NCBI taxonomy): Eukaryota > Metazoa > Arthropoda > Arachnida > Araneae > Araneidae > Araneus > Araneus ventricosus. The sequence goes on from BGPR01007723.1 coordinate 68,110, forward strand.
TAGAATATGGAATGAAATCTCAATATATTTCTCTTCGAATAAATTTAGATGTTACTAGAATCCGGAATCTCGGAAGATTCTGCAAATATTATCATCTTACTTGCATACTTTTAATTTTCACAACGAGAAAATTGAAAAACAGAGAATGTAAACCTCTCAATTGAGGTAATTATAAAGAAATGAAAAATAAATAAATAAAAATTTCTTTTCCCAGAATCGAACCAAGGACAGAAAAATTAAATTTAAAACTTAGTTTTATAACCAGTGAACAAACGACGCTTCTTCTATATTATTCTTATAAATTAATCTTCCGACATCTGGAAATCCCACCAAATATGATTTCCGAATTTTGAATCAAATCTAAATGTTATTTCTCCATAATAAATTTAAAGAGTAAGAGAGATGGGAATCTGGAAGGAGTTTGAAAATATTATTCCTTTTTTGCACGTTTCTAATTTTACGCATTGAAAAAATTGCGAAAAACGAGAGTATAAACATCTAAACTAAGGAAAGTTTTTAAGAAATGAAAAAAATATCTTTCTGAGTCGGGAATCGAACGACGAACAGAAAAAGTACGCTTTCAAGACAGTTTTAGAAGCAATGAGCAATCTTTTCGTGTGAATTTTTAATGTACTCTTCAGACATCTATTAATCCCATCACATATGAGTCCCGAATTTTGAATGAAATCTCATACTATTTCCATCGACGAGCTTCAAAGAGCACGAGAGTCCTGAATCTCGAAATATTCTGAAAATATTATTCCTTTCTTGCACATTTTTAATTTTACCGAGTAAAAAATTGGAATTTCGAGAGTATAAATATCTCAATTGAAGAGAATTTTTAAGAAATGAAAAAAATATATATTAAAAATATTTCTGTACCGGAATCGAACCGCTGACAGACAAATGACACTACAAGCGCCAGTGTTAACACACAGCACGAAACTTCCTGGGGACGTACGAATTGCCTCCATCACC